>CAUYLG010012894.1:0-143730 GCA_963573385.1 Cacajao melanocephalus | reverse complement strand
TAGGGTTTCTGCTGAGAGATCTGCTGTGAGTCTGATGGGCTTCCCTTTGTGGGTAACCTGACCTTTCTCTCTGGCTGCCCTTAGCATTTTCTCCTTCATTTCAACCCTGGTGAATCTGACGATGATGTGCCTTGGGGTTGCTATTTGCTCAGGAAAATTAGTCCGGCTTCTGCAATGGCAGGTGCCCCTCCCCCTTACCAAACTTTTTTGTTCCTGGTCACTCTCTAACTGACGTTCTGGGTGCAAAACTCTGAAGTGAGAGTTTTTTAGCCTACTAGGCTTTGTGGGGGGAGACCCGTCCTGCCGTATGGCCTGTTTCCCTGCGTTCAGTTCCCCTTCTTTCTAGGGGGCAGGTAGCTCCATCCCACCAGCTTTTTGGCTTTCTCAGCATCAGTCAGTACTTCCACCTAGATCTATGCTGACAGCCCCAGCACCGGCCCAAGTGGCTATTCTGCCCTATTCAGGCAGCTCACTGAGGCTTTTCCACCTGGCGAAGATCGCCCATTCTGTGGGTTGTAGAGGGCTTGGATGGAGCGCTGTATCAAAACCAAAGTCCCAATGGGAGAGATTCCCTGGTCCTCTGGTCAGCTGCACACACCACCTGGGTGGGGCAGTGCCCCACCTTGCCTCAACTTGCCCTATTTGGTTTATACTCACTGTCCAACCAGACCCACAAAATGAACCTGGTACCTCGTTTGGAATTGTGGAGACCACTCAGCTTCTACATCTCTCTCACTGGGAGCTACATCCTGGAGCTGCCTCTTATTCAGCCATCTTGGCTAAAACCTGGAATCAACTTTTTTCAAATTCTTGCTGATAATTATATTTTGACCTCACGTGAATCATGAATGTTCTTAATGGCATCTAGAATGGCAAATCCTTTCCAAAAAGTTTTCATTTGACTTTTCTCAGATCCATCAGAGAAATCACTACCTATGACAGCTATATCCATACAAAATCTATTTGTTAAACAATAAGACTTGAAAGTCAAAATTACTCCATAACCCCAGGGCTGCAGAGTAGATGTTGTGTTAGCAGGCATTAAAACATTACTCTCTTTGTACATCTTCATCACTTGTGTGACAAGGTGCCTTGTCAATGAGCAGTAATATTTTGAAAAGAATTTTTTCTTTTCAGCAGTAGGTCTCAAAAGTGGACTTCAAATATTTAGTAAACGATGCTGTGAACAGATGTGCTGTCTTGTTCCATTTATATAGCATAGGGATTAGCATAATTATTTTTTTTTTTTTTTTTTTTTTTTTGAGTTGGAGTCTCACTCTGCTGCCCAGGCTGGAGTGCAGTGGCATGATCTCAGCTCACTGCAACCTCTACCTCTTGGGTTCAGGCAATTCTCCTGCCTCAGCCTCCCAAGTAGCTGGGACTACAAGTGAACACCACCACACTTGGCTAATTTTTGTATTTTTAGTAGAGATGGGGTTTCACTATGTTGGCTAGGCTGGTCTCAAACTCCAGACCTCAAGTGATCTACCTGCCTTGGCCTCCCAAAGTGCTGGGATTACTGCCATGAGTCACCACACCTGGTCAGATTTAGTATAATTCTTAAGGTCTCTGGGATTTTCAGAATGGTAAACAGGTATGTGCTTCAACTTAAAGTCACCAGTGGTATTAGCCCCTAACAAGAGTCAGTCTGCCCTTTGAAACTTTGAAGCCAGACCATGGACTTCTTTCTAGCTAGGAAAGTCCTAGACATTACGTTTTTCGAACAGAAGGCTATTTTGTCTACATTGAAAATCTATTGTTTAACATAGCCACCTTCATCAATGATCTTAGCTAGATCTTCTGGATAACTTGCTGTAGCTTCTACAACAGCACTGGATGCTTCACCTTGCACTTTTGTGTTATGGAGATGACATCTTTCCCTAAACCTCATGAACCAACCTCTGCTAGCTTCAAACTTTTTTCCTGCAGCTTCGACACCTCTCAACTTTCACAGAATTGAAATGGGTTTGGGTCTTTCTCAGAATTAGGTTTTGGCTTAAGGGATTGTTGTGACTCATTTGGTCTTCTATCTAGACCATTCAAACTTTCTCCATATCAACTATACAGCTGTTTTGCTCTCTTTTCATTCATGTGTTCACTGAAGTAGCACTTTTAATTTCCTTCAAGAACTTTTTCCTTGTTATCACAGCCTAGTCTGGCATATTAATTATGAGGAAGAATAAAAGAGTAAAAGCAGTTTGTCATGTAACTTGGATACCTGCTCCACCACAGTAGGATAGGGCACTAAGCAGAGTCATGAGGCCTCCATTCCAGGGCCTAACTTCTGGATGACATTTCTAGGCACACTCTGGGGCAGAAGGGAACCTACTCTTTTGAAGGGAAGGACCCAGTCCTGACAAGATTTATCAACAGCTGACTAAAAAGCCTTTGGGCCCTGAATAGTCAGCAGTGGTAGCCAGATAGTACTCACTGTAGGCTCTGGGTGAGACTCAGAGACATGCTGCATTCAGGTATGACCGAGCACATTCCCAGTTGTGGTAGACATGGGGAAAGCCTCCTTCTTCTTAAAAAGGGAGAGAGAAGAATAAAAGGGACTTTGTCTTGCAACTTAGGTAGGCCACAGTGGAGTAAAACACCAAGCGGGCCCTTAAGGTCCCTAATTCCAGGCCTTGGCTCTTGGACAGCATGTCCAGATCTGCTCTGGGCCAGAGGGAAGCCTACTGCCATGAAGGGAAAGCCTCAGGCCTGGCAGCACTCACCTCAAGCTGACTGAAGAGCCCTTCAGCCTTGAGTGAACACTGGCAGCAGCCAGGCAGTACTCTCCCTGAGCCTGGGGTGGTGGTGGACACAGGGAAAACTCCTCTGCTTGTGGAAAGGGAAGGGAATGGTGAAAATGACTTCATACTGTGGCTTGGGGGCCAGCTCAGCCACAGTAGAATAGAGCATTGGGGAGATTCTTAAGGTTTTCCAGGGCCTGTCTTCCAGACAGCATCTCTGGACCCACTGGCAGTTGGAGAACCCACCACCCTGAAGGGAAGAACACAAGCCTGTCTTGCTTTGCTACCTGCTGATTGTAGAGCCCTAAGACTTTGAGCAAACATAGGCAGTAGCCAGGCAGTGGTTGCTATGGCCTTGGGCAAGACCCAACCCCATGCTGTCTTCAGTTCAGATCCAGCACAGTCCCAGTGGTGGTGGCCACAGGAGTGCTTGCATACCCCTCCCCCAGGTCCAGGCAGCTCAGCATGGAGACAGAAATTCCATTTATTTGGGAGAAAGTAAAGAAAGAGAACTAGAATCTCTGCCTGAAAATCCAAAGAATTATTTCAGATCTTGTCCAAGACCACCACCAAGGTGTTACCTCTACATGTCCACAAGAGCCACAGTGCTACTGGGCTTGAGGCATCTCCTAATGCCTACACAACTATCATGACCAAAACTTAGATTACAACACCTAAGTCCCCTGGAATGCCTGGAAAGCCTCCCTAAGAAAGATGGGTACAAACAAGCTCAGACTGTGAAGACTACAATAAATACCTAACTCTTCAATGCCCGGACACTGATGAACATCCACAAACGTCAAGACCATCCAAGAAAATATGACCTCACCAAAGTAACTAAATGAGGCACCAGGGACCAATTCTAAAGAAACAGAGATATGTGCTCTTTCAGACAGATAATTCAAAATAGCTGTTTTGAGGAAACTCATCAAAATTCAAGAATAACACAGAGAAGAAATTTATAATCCTATCAAATAAATTTAACAAAAAGATTGAAACAAAAAGAATCAAGAAGAAATTCTGGAGTTGAAAAATGCAACTGAAGAATGCATCCGAGTCCCTTACCAGAAGAATTGATCAAGCAGAAGAAAGAATTAGTGAGCTTGAAGACAGGCTATTTGAAAATACACAGAGGAGACAAAAAAATGAATTTTTTTAAAAAAAGCATGCCAAACAGATCTAGAAAACAGCCTCAAAAGGGAAAATCTAAGAGCTATTGGCCTTAAAGAGGGAGAGGGAGACTAATAGGGGTAGAAAGTTTATTCAAAATGATAACAGACAACTTCACAAACTTGGAGGAAAATAACAGTATTCAAGTACAAGAAAGTATAGAACACCAAGTAGATGTTAGCCAAGAAAGACCACCTAAAGACATTTAATAATCAAACTCCTAAAGGTTAAGGACAAAGAATCCTAAAAACAGCAGGAGAAAAGAAACAAATAACATACAATGGAACTCTAATACATATGGCAGCAAACTATTCAGGGGAAGCCGTACAGCCCAGGAAAGAGTTGTATGACATATCTCAAGTGCTGAAGGGAAAAAACTTTTATCCTAGAATAATATATCTGGAGGAAATAGCCTTCAAACATGAAGGAGAAATAAAGACTTTCCAAGACAAACAAAAGTGGAGGGAATTTGTCAACACCAGATCTGTCCTACAAGAAATGCTAAAGAGAGTTATATAAACTGAAGGAAAAGAACATTAATGAGCAATAAGAAATCACCTAAAGGTACAAATCTCATGGGTAATAGTAAGTACACAGAAAAAAATGTCATTTCTCAATCAGAATAATTTGCGGATTCAATTTTCAAGTATGACGGTAAAGCGGCACGTAAATTTAGTAAGAGTGATTCATTTAATGGTTAGAGATACTAGAAGAAAGAACAATGGCCTTCAGGATTTAAGACTGCCAGATTCAGATTACAGAGAACCAAGAGAGTTAATGGTGTTAACAGTCTCAATCTGGGCAGTAGATGTATGTCCCAGCTCAAACAGTCGCGCAGAGAACAAATTCTTCCTTCCTCCACTTTTTGTTCGATTTGGGCTTTGAAAGGACTGGATGATGCCCACCTACATGGAGAAGGGCAAATTGCTTGACTCGATCGACCAATTCAAACGCGAATTTTACCTAGGAACATCCTCACAAGCAAACCTAGAAATAATGTTTTATAAAATATTTGGGGCCCTGTGGCACAGTCAAACTGACAAATCAAATTAAGCATCGCAGTGGCATTGCAATATTTTAAAATAAACAAAGAAGACAATAAATTATAATTATTAGAAATTTTAGTACTTCCTGATGCAGATCTTGTTATTTAACTTAAAACAATCCAGGATCATAAGAGGCGGCATAAACACACTAAGTTAACAGGCACTGAAGAATCAAAAATTCATAAGGTGAGGCAAAATGAAACTTGCTATCTGAGTAGGATATATAAAAGATAAAGAATAATTCTTTATTCTTCATGTGGAGTTCAGGCTAAGATCATTTAGTTATGATTCTTTTCTATTATAGTTAAACTATTTTGTTTATTATCAATAAAGCATTTTTTCTGTGTATGTCTGTGTGTGTATACAGCATAATGTCACATGAGAACTTTTCAGGCAATAAACTTTAGTTTTGAAACATGTTGACCACGTACTATGGCTCACACCTGTAATCCCAGCACTTTGGGAGGCCAAGGCAGGAGAATCACTTAAGCCCAGAGTTTGAAATCACCCTAGGCAATAAAGTGAAGGTCCCATCTCTACAAAATCAAAAAATTAGCCAGACATAGTGACACATGCTTATAGTCTCAGCTACTAGGGAGGCTGAGGCAGGGAGATGGCTTGAGCCCAGAAGATTGAGGCTACAGGCAGATTGAGGCTCAAACTACAGAGCTATGTTTATACCACTGCACTTAAGCCCAGGTGACGGAGCAAAATAAAATAAAACAAATTATAAAAAAAAAAGCAACTATATGTTAGAGCAAGGGACCAGGAGCAGGGTAGGACTTGGCAGCCTGGGCTTGTCCTAGTGATCTTGCTTCCCACTCTTCCCAGACCAAGGCTCTGAGCATTCTTTTCTTCCAAGAAAAACTCGTGGCTCCTGAGCATGGCTACAGGATCTTGGGATTTGTTTTTAACTGTAAACTTCATGTTTTGGTCTTACAGCTTGCTAAAGACACTCCAAGCATAGGACAAAACATCCAAGCGATAGAGCACCAAAGCCAGGCCTTCACACCTAGGTCTATTTTTCAGAGAAAATAAAGTGGGAGCCAGTCTAGGCCATCTTTATCTTTTAATTGGGATCTGAGATATATTTTTCCAGGCTTAATGTTATTTACCTGAACATTTGTGTACAAATGCCCTTTAAAAGAATGAAGGCCAGCCAGGCGTGGTGGCTCACACCTGTAATCACAGCACTTTGGGAGGCCGAGGCAGATGGATCACAAGGTCAAGAGTTCAAGATCAGCCTGGCCAAGATGGCAAAACCCCGTCTCTACTGAAAATACAAAAATTAGCCAGGTACAGTGGCAGGCACTTGTAATCCCAGCTACTGAGGAGGCTGAGGTAGGGAATTCCTGGAACCCGGGAGGCAGAGGTTGCAGTGAGCCAAGATCACACCACTGCACTCCAGCCTGGACAATAGAGCAAGACTTCATCTCAAAAATAAAAATAAAAAAGAATGAAGGCCACTTATATATCCAGATAGATGACAGACAGATAGATAGATAGATACATACATACATACATACATACATACATACATAGAAAATAAGCATCCTGTTATAAAACTGCCACCACAATGTGGCATCGCCACAGCCTAGTGTGACATCCCAGAGAAGAGCAGTTTATGTGAGGCAGTGCCTATTCAGTTAGCCACCCTGCTGAGGATATACCTCAATTAGAACTTTCATGTGTGTGACATTGCCTTCTAAAGACATTTCAGTAAGTGAAATTAGCAAAGAAACACTAAAGAGCTTAGGTTACTTTTTGAGAGAAGTCACGTATGGTACACTTCTCACCTGGTTTAACCACTACAGGCAGTTCCATTTTACTGGCAACAGGGAAGTTTACTATTCTAGTGGTGTTGGTGTATGGTCTGGGAAACACCAAAGAGCTCTCCTACCAGAATAATTTGTAACCCTCTATGTGAGCATACACTGTATTCACCATTTTTGCATTGTTGCTATTAAGAAAAACCACCATTCTCAGCAAACTGACACAAGAACAGAAAATCAAACACCACATGTTCTCACTCATAGGCAGGTGTTGAACAACAAGAACACATGGACACAGGGAGGGGAGCATCACACACTGGGGTCTGTTGGGGGGAACTAGGGGAGGGATAACGGAGGGTGGGGAGTTGGGAGGGGATAACATGGGGAGAAATGCCAGCTATAGGTGATGGGGAGGAAGGCAGCAAACCACATTGCCATGTATGTACCTATGCAACAATCTTGCATGTTCTTCACATGTACCCCAAACCCTAAAATGCAATAAAATATATATTAAAAAAAGAAATACCTGAGACTGAGTAATTTATAAAGAAAAGAGGTTTAATCGGCTTATGGTTCTGCAGGCTGTACAGAAAGCATAGCACCAGCATGTGCTTCTGGGGAGGCCTCAGGAAGCTTCTAATCACGGCAGAAGGCAAATGGGGAGCAGGCACATCCCATGGTAGAGCAGAAGCGAGAGGGAGTGAGTTGTCGGGGGAAGTGCCACCTACTTCTAAACAACCATATCTCATGTGAACTCAGAGTGAGAGCTCACTTATCACCAAGGGGGTGGCCCACACCATTCATGAGGGATCCACCCCCATAATCCAAACACCTTCCACCAGGCCCCATCTCCAACAACGAGGACTACAATTCAACATGAGATTTGGGTGGAGACAAATATCTAAACTATATTACACACTTAGGAGACTCTCCCATTATCACATTAGGAACCTGCATTTAATTTGGAAAGTGAGAAGAAACATCTGGGGTTTGTACCCAAATCCCTTAAAATGGCATTGAGGGAAGGCTAGAAAGACATCTATTATCTTGCCACTACCCAAGAGAAGCATCTCTTGGAAACTGAACACTTGGGTACCAAACTTTGAGGAAATGATCACTTCATGTAAATGAGCCTATCCCAACAGAAAGATAATTTACATCTCTGAACATCAAAGGACTCTGTGGGGCTCCAGTTATATTCCCACTGTGTAATACACGCTAATTCCTACAGTGGAGGACCCATGCAGTGACCTGAGCCCTAGGGCCTGATGATCCAGCACTGTGGATATTTGCTTGCTCTGCTTTGAGAAAGAAGGTATCTGTGGTAGAACAAGATTCTGATTTATATCAAGCTATATTCCTAAGACCTCTCTCATTACTCATCCTTGATCTCCTTTGGATCACCAAGTCCTCAACCAGAAGTGAAATTACTTGTAAAGATACACTAAAGAGCTTACATTATTTTTTGAGAGAAGTCACATATGGTATGTTTTTCACCTGGTTTAACCACTATGGGCAGTTCTATTTTACTGGCAACAGGGAAGTTTACTATTCTAGAAAATTAGAGTTAGCAAAAGTATTCCTCCCACAGTTCTGTTTGCTGATTTTCTCAGAAATTGCCCTATTACTGGTTAGAGAATATGAAGTCAGAAGGAGCACAGTGGTTATTACCATATAAATTCTTAAGACAGAGCCAGGCTCATTAATTTCCAGGAATACAACTAAAGCTACTGTAGCTGAAATACAGTAAGAATGAAAAATGCACAAATGAAGTCTGAAGGGTAAGTGGGACCCGGATGCTGTAGGATTTTGCAGATCAGGTTGGAAGTTTACATTTATCCTGAATGCTATGGCAAGCTATGGCAGAATTTCAAATAAGAGTGTGGCATAAGAGTTACGTTTTTAAAAGACCACCCTGGATACGTATGCATTATGGAAGGAAAAGGGAAGGAAGCATGACAATTGTCTAAGCAAAGAGGATGGTGGTTTGGACTAGGGTAGTAGCAACAGAGATGGACAGATGTAGGTGGGGTCGGGCTATGGTTTAGAGGTAGAGACTACAGAATTCCTAATGAACTGAATATGTGGAGTGACAGAAAGTAAAAAATAACAGGTGCCTGAGAAATAAAGTAGAAGGTGACACCAATTACTGAGATGATCAAGATCAGGGAGAAATAAATTTGACCATATATATCAAGAGTTCTACCAACTGCCACCCTGAAAATCCATTTCTGTTATTCTCCAAGTAAGGGTATTCGTGAGTCAACATAATTTTATTAATCAGCATTGTATTAGTCCATTCTCACATTGCTATAAAGAAATACCTGAGACTGGGTAATTTACAAAGAAAAGAAGTTTAATTGGCTCATGGTTCTGCAGGCTATCCAGAAAGCATGGTGCATCTGTTTCTGGGGAGGCCTCAGGAACTTCCAATCACGATGGAACGAGAAGGCAGAGCAGGCACGTGGTGAAAGCAGGAGCAAGAGAGTGAGGCGGGAGGTGGTACATATTTTTAAATGACCAGATTTCATAAAAACTCACTCTCATGAGGACAGAACCAAGGGGGATGGTGCTAAACCATTCATGAGAACTCTACCCCATGATCCAATCACCTCTCACCAGGCCCTACCTCCAAGGGGATAATATTTCAATATGAGATTTGGGCAGGGACACATATCCAAACCATATAAAACATATACCAAATATACCAAACACTGTATTTATTAGCATTCATAGACCTTCAATTTGTTGAGTCAAAATTGCATCCATTTAGGTCATTTTTGAATATATACACTTGCTATTCTGTTGGGCCTCCTGTTTCCTAGCAAAGTTAAATTAATTCAGAACTTATAAACTACCTTGCACCTAACACTAAATACTATGCTAAGTATTATGAGGAATCGTAATTTAGTCAATAAAACATGAATCCAGTTCTTGAAGATGTTATATTTATATTAGCAAGATAAAAACAAACACTGATAATGCAGCTCAATAAGAATATCAAATGACATTGTATTAAATGCAACAGTCAATAATAGAGAAATCTGGGCCAGATGCAGTGGCTGATGCCTGTAATTCCAACACTTTAGGTGGCTGAGGTGGGAGGCTCACTTGAGGCCAGGAGTTCAAGACCAGCCTGGGCAGCATAACAAAACCCTCTCTCTACAAAGAATAAAAATTTTTTTAAAAAATTAGTTGGGCATGGTGGCACATGCTTGTAGTCACAGCTACTTGGGAGGCTGAGGTGGGAGGATCACTTAAGGCCAGGAATTTGATGTTTCAGTGAGCTATGATTTTGCCACTGCACTCAGCCTGGGTGACAGACAGAGACCCTGTCTCTAACATAATAATATTATCATAGTACCAGATAAGAGTGTGGACAAAAAGTTTGGACTATGAAGACTGGATAAATCAGGGAAGATATTTTTAGAAGAATAAATATATAGAACTCCAACAAAGAGCTGTGTTCAAAATACAAGATAGAAATCAGCATGACTAAAGCTTTGTTCTCTGATGATATCAAAGGTATTGGTCACTTCTATGAAAAGAAGAATTTTAACTACACATTCCTTTGAGCCTTGAAGAAATAGTGAGAAACTTAAATATTCCTTTTATGTTTATCTACCTGAAAGCATTTTGTTATTTCAGATATAACTGAGCCTGGAACTTTGTTAGATACATACGTTTTCTGTAAAACAGAATAATGTTAAGTGACCTCTTGGGTATGTTTGTATACATTTTATAGTATTTGTTTATACCAATGATAATCTTGAAGCTTAAGTCTAGCTCATTTCCACAGTTTACTGTCCCTATTCCTGCTACTCCCTTGGATTCACTTTTTCCCACACCCTAATCCTAGCACTGGGATGAGTTTAAAATTATATTCAACAGAATGAACATTCGAATGCTGTTCTTAAAACAGACCTGGAGATGCAGAAAAGGGTTTAAAAGAGCCATTGGGATAGCTGAATAATTTAAAAATAAAGCTTGGTAAAAAGAAAACCATAATTATTGATTTATTTAAAAAAAAAAAAAAAAAAAAGCATACATCCCTGTTGGAATCATTGGTGAGGCCCCTAGAGAGACTGTGAGATGCTTCTGAGCAGGAACCAATGAGAGCCGCAACTGCACAGCGGTATAGAGGATACCATTCTGAGGTCTCCAAGTATGGTCCCCACCATTGTATGTTTCCCCTATAAATACTTTTAAAAACCTGAAAAAAAAAAAAAAAGAAAAAGAAGAATACAAAAAGAAAGCTAAACACTATTCTTGTAGTCAGTGAGTACTATGGACTGAATTGTGCCTCCCCTCCCACAATTCATATGTTGAACCTCTAACTCCCAGTGTGATTGTACTTGAGGAAAGAGCTTTGAAAATTGAGGTTAAAATGAGTTCATAAGGATGGTGTTCTAACCCAACAGGACTGGTGCCCTTGTAGGAGGAGGAAGAGAGTGATCTCTCTCTCTCTCTCTCTCTCTCTCTCTCTCTCCAGGCACACACTGAGGAAATGCCACGTGAGCCCATAGTGAGAAGGTGGCCATCTGCAAGCCAGGAAGAGAGCGCATCCTAGGCATCTAACCAGCTGCACTTTGGTCTTAGACTTCCCAGCCTCCAGAACTGTGAGAAGCAAATTTCCGTCTTTTAACCACTCAGTCTATCATATGTCGCTATGGAAACCCTAACAGACTAACACCAGTTTTGGTGCCAAGAAATGGAATGCCGCTATAACAAATACCTAAAAATGTTGAAGCAGCTTTGGAGCTGAGTAATGCATAGAGACTAGAAGAGTGTTGAAGTACATCCTAGAAATACAGACATTAAAAGCAATTCTGGTGAGGTTTCATATGGAAACAGAGAGTTGGAAAGAAAGCTTCAGTCTTCTCAGTGAAAAGGTAAATAATCATAAAAAGAATGTTGGCAGAAATATAGATGTTAACAGCTATTCTGGTGAGGTCTCAAATGAAAATGAGGAACATTTTATTGGAAACTAAAGAAAAAGTTATCCTTGTTACATAGTAGCAAGGAACTTGGCTGAATTGTGCTTATGTTCTAGTGTTTTGTGGAAGATAGAACTTGAAAACGTGAAAGCAATGAAACTGGATAGTTAACTGAGAATATTTCTAAGCAGAGTGTTGAAGAAATGGCTTGGTTCCTCCTGGCTGGTTTTAGGAATATGTGAATTGAAGAAGGGATTGTTGAGAAAAAAAGAACCAGGATTTGAACATTAGAAAATTCTCAGCCTATCTGTATTGCAAAAAATGAGAAATCGTGCTCTGAAAAAAATCATCAAAGTGTAGCTGGACTATCACCCCATAAAGAGCTAATGAGATTATATGAGCAAAAACATTTTCATTTTGAACTGAAGGGAACAGAGATGGAACAAAATGAAGGAAAGCTATTGAACTTCTCAGATTTGACAAGACAGTAGAGCTATTTGGCTGCACACATATGCTATTTTTAAAGAGGGGGAAATGACCCAGCAGGCCATCCAGAGGTCATCAGGGCCACCACCTTGGTTTCTAAAGGTCAGATGGTCTCCGATCGAAGTCTTGGATTTGAGACCTCCAACTAGAGCCATGAGGGTGATGCTGCCATCCCATTGGGTCTGAAGGACCGAGCTTCAAACCAAAGAGAATTATTCTTGAGCCTTTAGACCTAATGGAATTTGCCTCACTAGAATTTTTGACTTGCTTGGGACCTATCACTTCTTCCTTCTTTTCTATTTCTCTTTTTTGAAATGGAAGTGTTTACCCTATTCCTGTCTTACCATTGTATTTTGGAAGCACATAACTTATCCGATTTGTCCAGGTTCACAGCTGGGGAGGAATTTTGCCTCAGGTTGAATCACACCTGGAGTCTCATCCATATCTCATTGCATGACATTTAGATGAGACTTTGGACTTTAGTTTATGTTGGACTTTTGTGGCTTATTGAGTTAAAATATATATTTTTTTTGCATGTGAGCAGGAAATAAATTTGGGGGGCCATGGGCGATATGCTATGATCTAAATTGTGCTTCCCCCAAAACTCATATATTAAAGCGCTAATCCCCAATAAACATTTGGAGATGGGGCTTTTAGGAGGTAAATAATGAGGTTATAAAGCTAGGGCCCTAATCTAAACAGGAGTAGTGGCATTATAAAGACAGGGAGAGAGAGGGGGTATATCTCTCCACATGCACACACCAAGGAATGGTCATATGATAACATGGCAAGAAGGTGGTTGTCTGCAAGCCAGGAAGAAAGTGCTCACCTGGAACTGAATCAGTTAGACTTCATTTTAGACATCCTGCCTCCAGAATTGTCAGCAATAAATTTCTGTTATTTAAGTCACAGTATTTTGTAACAGTCCTAGGACTAACACAAAGAGCAACATCAGAGTAGTACTGAGTTCTCAGCTTGGTTCCAGGTGCCTCATTTATACATGTTTGTCTCCAGGCAGAAAAAGAACACAATAATAGTCACTGCTGGCTCAAACTGTAGAAATTTTACAAGTAAACCCAGATATCAAATTGGCAAAGAATTTAAGGCTAAGTCGTCAAAAGCAATTGCAACAAAAGCAAAAATTGACAAGTGGGACATAACTGAACTGAAGAGCTTCTGCATAGCAAAAGAAACTATCAACACAGTAAACAGATGATAGACAGAATGGGAGAAAATATCTGCAAACTATGCTTCTGACAAAGGTCTAACATCCATAATCTATAAGGAACTTGAACAAGTCAACAAGCAAAAACAACCCCATTAAAAAGTGGGTAAAGGACAAGAAGAGACATTTCTCAAAAGAATCATATAAGCAGGCAAAAAACATATGAAAAAATGTTCATCACCACTAATCATCAGAGAATACAAATAAAACCACAATGAGATATCATATCACAGCAGTCAGAATGGCTAGCCATTATAAATATAAACCTCCAGGAACTAGTTTTTTTTTTTCTACCACTTACTTTTTTTAAGGAGAGATATTAGAGGCTGATTCCTAATCATTCCCTGTGATTACTGTGATTTCTGCGGAATTTCATGAACCTATGATGCTTTTAGCAAGACTTTGTCATTGATCTGTAGCTGTGCCAGCTGTCACAATCTATTCCTCAAAGTCCAAAAATAATAGATGTTGGTGAGGCTGCAGAAAAAAAGGGAATGACTATACACTGTTTATGCGACTGTAAATTAGTTTAGCCACTGTAGAAAGTAGTTTGTACATCTCTTAAAGAACTAAAAATAGAACCACCATTCAACCCAGCAATCCCATTCTGAGTATACACCCAAAGGAAAATAAATTGTTCCACCAAAGAGGCACATGCACTTGTATGTTCACTGCAGCACTATTTGCAGTAGCAGAGACAAGAAATCAATCCAGAGGCCCATCAGTGGTGGATTGAATAAAGAAAATATGATATATACACACCATGGAATACTATGCAGCCATAAAAAAACCCAAAATCATATCCTTTGCACAACATGGATGCAGTTGGAGGCCATTATCTTAAGCAAATCAATGCAGAAACAGAAAATCAAATACTACATGTTCTCACTTATAAGTGAGAACTAAACATTAAATACACATGGTTGGGCATGGTGGCTTATGCCTCTAATCCTAGCACCTTGAGAAGCTGAGGCAGGTGGGTCACTTGAGGCCAGGAGTTCAAGACCAGACTGGCCAACATGGAGAAACCCTGTCTGTATTTAAAAAACAAAAATTAGCCTGGCCTGGTGGTATACAGCTGTAGTCTCAGCTACTCAGGAGGCTGAGGCAGGAGAACCACTTGAGCCTGGGAGGCAGAGGCTGCAGTGAGCACTTCAGTCTGCACAACAGAGCAAGACTTTGTCTCAAAAAAAATAAATTGGGTACACATGGAAATAAAAATGGGAACAACAGACACTGGGGACTGTAAGATGGCAGGGGGGAAGGAGTGGGACAAGGGATAAAAAATTGTTTATTGGGTACTATGCTCACTACTTGGGAGATGGGTTTAATCGTACCCCAAACCTCAGCATCACACAATATACCCTTATAACCAACCTGCACATGTACTCCCTGAATATAAAAGTTGAAAAAAATAACAACAGACATCGTTAGTGCTCAGAGAAGTCTCCCCAGTTATTTCAGAGAGGAAGGAGGGGGAAAGAAAGACAGTGTAATTTACTACAAGTGACTCATCAATTCACAAACTGAAGCTTAAAACACTGAGCCAGGCCAGTTGAGATAAGAATATGGATGAGGTCGCTACTCAGGAGGCTGAGGCAGGAGAATCGCTTGAACCCAGGAGGTGGAGGTTGCGATGAGCCGAGATGGCACCATTGCACCTCAGCCTGGGTAACAAGAATAAAACTCCGTCTCAAAAACAAACAAAAACGAACATGGCTGAGGTCAGATACTGAGGAAAGTGAGTGTTATGGGTGGGGCAGGTGGAGCAATTCTCTCTATATGTGATGTGATGATGATGACATTTATATGGAAGCAGAATGGTTCCCTGCCAAGGTTGTTCATGAACCAAAGTGTTTTGAGAATCTTGGTCTTTTCCCCAGAACCTAACTTTTCCTCTATTATACGAAAATTTCCAAAAGACTGATGACAACATGGCTTCCCAAAATGTACAAATGAAGAAATGAGCCAAGAGCAAAAAATGTGCACTACCAAAAAACTTTAAATATAACATTTATGAAAAAAGTGATCTATGGAAGGCAGTGTATGTATAGACAAAAGAATTCTTAAGAGGCATTTGATGGGTACAAATGATTAAACAATCAGAGCACAGCTAAACATAGCCTGTAACTCACTGCAGAAAACACTAGTCTCCTTTGCAGAGCTTTGACTTTATTCCACTGTTTGCTGTGGAGGGGTGAATGGGAAAAATAAGATTAAAAAGTTAATTCTCTCTAATTTGTAAATTTCATCTATTTGATGGAGCGAGAGAGAGAGAGAAAAAAAAAGCTACCCCTTTACCTTCTGAAGGGAAAGGCATCCGTAAGAGTACCACATAACACTCCAAAGCAGCAACCCGTTTACAGAGGAAATGTGGGTGAAAACAACACAGACCAGAATTGGGCTTCCAAATGTTATAAACAGTGAAAGAAATAAAAATTAAATTATAATAGGAAAAAATTCTCTCATGTTTTGTTTGTGAAAAATAAAAACAAACACTCTGTATGAAATCTGAATATCTTACAGTTACATTTTTTAGCCTCAGGCATTAATTATGGTTGTGCCACTGATGGAGTACAGAGGAAGCCAATTCAACCCGCTTCATCCCGAGGGATGAAGAGCAACCACAAGTTCACAGAATAATTAATTTCTCCATGTTATTGTACAACAGGGTAAACAGTGAACTGAAACCCTGTGCCACAATAAATAAGCTGGTCAAGCCTGAAATGTGAGTCTGTTTCTTCACCCACTAACTAAAAAGTGTTATCCACTCTGAGAAATGTCTCTTACATTCTTCCAAAGGGCTGAGCTTCAAGATCGTTGAGTACTAAATCTCCAGAAACTATTTTTATTTTTCTCTGCCACTTATTTTTTAAGGAGAGAGATTGGAGGCTGGTTCCTAACCATTTCCTGTGATTATTGTGGTTTCTGTAGAATTTCATGAACCTATGATGTTTTCAGCAAGACTTTGATCTGTAGCTGTGCCAGCTGTCACAATCTATTCCTCATTATCAATATTAAGTAATATCAAGAAGTACCACTCTTATCTGGAAGGTCACTGATGATAGCTGCTCAGTTTCTGGAGGGTAAAGGGAGGGATGAGAACACCAGCCCCATCAGCCCTGGAGATACAGTATCACTTTGTGAGGGCTGCTGTGACCGAATATCACAAACTGGGTGGTTTAAACAACAGAAATGTATTGTCTTCTAGTTCTGTGAGCTGGAAGTCCAAGATCAAAATGTCAGCAGGATTGGTTCCTTCTGAGAGCTGTGGAGAAAGGATCTGTTCCAAGCCCCTCTCCTTGGCTCGTAGATGGCCATCTTCTCCCAATGTTTCTTCATGCTCTCTTCCTTCTGTACGTTTCTTTCTCTACACATCGTGTTCTTTTTCTAAGGACACCAGTCATATTGGATTAGGAGCCCACCCTATTTTAATAGGACCTCATCTTGACTAATTATATCCACAAAGGCCCTGTTTCCAAATAAGGTTATATTCTGAAGTACTGGGTGGTCTACAGCCATACCACCCTGCACACAACCAATCTTGTCTGAAGTACTGGGTGTTAGGACATCAATATACAAATTTGGGAGGTGGGGGGAGGGGGACATGATTCAACCCACAACAACATCCAACGGATAATATTTGTCCTGGCAGGTGGCCAGCCCTTATTTCTCAAGCTATCCATTTGACCCAGGTACTTTTTATCCATCACCTTTTTTAATCATCATATATATCCCTTTTAGTCAGCTAGGGTTGCCATAAGAAAATACCATAGACTGGGTGGCTGAAACAACAATAATTTATTTTCTCACAGTTCTGGAGGCTAGGAAGTTCCAGATCAAGGCCCTGCAGTGTTTGGTTTCTGGTGAGGACTCTCTTCCTGGCTTATAGGAAACCATCCCATTGCATACTCACACAACCTCTGCTTTGTCTGATCTCTGAAAGAAAGGGAATTCTGGTGCCTCTTCCTCTTCTCATAAGCGCACTAGCTCTGTGAGATTTGGGATCCACCCTGATGACCTCATTTAACCTTTATTACCTCCTCACAGGCCCTATCTCCAAATGGGGATAACACTGGGGGTTGGGGCTTCAACCTATGAAGTTGAGAATATTATTCAATTCATAGCAATCCCTAATGGGAGACATTATTATTGTCATTTATAGGAAGCTGAGACATAGAAAGGTTAACCTTCAGATTCCACAGCTAGAATTAGTGTAAAATGCAGGTGGATTTGACTTCTAAAACCCATTTCCCCATCCACTGTTCTGGGTATCTCAAACTGGAACCTAAAATGGGGAGGTTTGCACATGACCTAAAATTACTTCCATCACTGGGAGAAGGGAACATTGAGAAATGTCCTGCTTCTATTAAACTGAATTATACAAACTTGTCATTCTAGGGATAAAAGGTCATCCTAGAATTGCCTATGGGAAATTTCATATAGTTCAACCTATAATGAGAAATGGGAAATTCAGAAAGGCCTTGCAGGCATCTATAACCAGCAGAGAGACATGGCCCACCTGGGTGGTGACCATGCATCCTTGCCACATGCCCTCCTGTACAGCTTCCCCAGCTCCTCAATGTCACATGTATCTGGAAAGCAGGGAGGCTGGACTATGGCACCAGCCCTCCAGGCTTGGAACTGAGTTTGAATCTCAGCTTGACTACTTATTAGGACCTAGGTTAACAAGTTTAATCTCTCTGTGCTCAGTTTCCTCATCTGGAAATAGAGATTACAATGCTCCTCCCTCATATGATCGTAGTGAGGACTGGAAGAGTTAACGCATATAAGGAGTGGTAGCACAGGACCTGGACCATGTTAAATGTTTTATAAGTGGTAGTGGTTATCATCATGATTATTGTTGTTTGAATTATAAGGGAAAAAACATATATCTTAAGAAAAGAGGGTTTCAAAATGCTCCCAAGTTCCTTAACCAACCTGAGCCATCTGTAAATTAAGTACTATGGGATTTCCAGCTCTGACATGTATTCAGGGGTCCTAGAAACTGACTGATATCAGCTTAATACAAACTATTTTAAAATATCTTATGCCCTTGACAGGGAGGGTCCAAGTACTGGATACTTGCAATGCAATCCAGCAGTGGCCCTGTCTTTCTTACAAAAAGGCCCCAGTCACATGATGATGAGGCTAGGTCTATTCCTGTCCTCCTTCTCTTCCTCATATTTCCTTCTTCTTCTTCAAGGTCTAAACGTTTATTGAACTGAGACTCATGAATGAGTTACTCGACTAGGCTTTGCAGGATCTATTTGTTCTTTTCCATCTCCAAAAATCAAATGGTTGCTCCACGAAAATGTCCCCTTTGTGGCAGGGTGCAGGAAAAACAGAGAGGCGATGAAACCAAAAATTAAAATGACCTAAGTCCCATATGCTCCAGGAATATGTCCTGGGGATGGTAGTGGAGGGCAGGGGGAGAATGTTGGTGATGTCAATTTTTTTAAAGTTTCAAGTCCTATATCTTGACATCCCGAATGCGGGTACCAGACACAGTACAAACGTTCTCAAAGCCCAGTTACATATTCCAAACCAAACGCGGGCTCTTGAAGGGTGCTGAGGTAGGGATGAGATACAGGTTCGCCTGAAGACCATTTTTTCCTCTCTTAGGGACCTGCTTGGCTCCAGCTGACTCGGTCGAGGAGGAAAAACCTCCCACTCACTCCTCTTGGGCTCCCTGCAAGGAGAGTAGAGATACCCCTGCTACCCAGTTGCAAGTTGCCACTTCCCCCTCAGGCCGACTGAAAGTTCGGGCGACGTCTGGGCCGTCATTTGAAGGCATTTCCTTTTCTTTAAGAACAAAGGTTGGAGCCTGAGCCTTGCAGCGCTAGGCGCAGGAAAGTACACGGCGCGTGTCGAGAGAAAAAAAATACACACACGCAATGACACACGAGAAAGGGAAAGGGGAAAACACCAATTCCCCGGGCGCTGGGCTTTTTCGACTTTTCCTTTAAAAAGAAAAAAGTTTTCAAGCTGTAGGTTCCAAGAACAGGCAGGAGGGGGGAGAAGCGGGGGGTTTGCAGAAAGGCGCCTGGTCGGTTATGAGTCACAGTGAGTTATAAAAGGGTCGCACGTTCGCAGGCGCGGGCTTCCTGTGAGCGGCCGAGCCCGGGCCCCAGCGCCGCCTGCAGCCTCGGGAAGGGAGCGGACCGCGGAGCCCCCGAGCCGCCCGCAGAGCCAGCGCGGGGAACCAAGGAGACGCTCCTGGCACAGCAGGTACGCCAACTTCAGTCTCGCGCTCCCGCCCACCTTTCCTCTCTTGAACGTGGCAAGGACGCAGGGGGACCTCGGTGCGAGGGTCGCCGCGGGGCGGACTGGCAGGGCAGGGCGGGGGGGGGGGGCGCGCACGTGGCTGCAGAGCTCGGCCTGGCCCCGCTGCGCCTGAAGGTGCCCCCTGGGGACCCAGAGGTGTCGCCTTGCCCGAGACCAGAGATTGCGCTGGACGGATTCCGGCGGGCAGAGGCGGGGGAAAAGAGGGGTGTTAGAAACCTAATACTTGAGCTTCTTTGCAAAGTTTCCTGGGATGGTAGGGGAGGTACCTGTGATATGGCCCTGGACCAGCTTCCCTTTTGGAGCGGCCAGAGAAATGTGTATAACACACTAGTGGGGCAGGGTGGATCAAAAGAGGCTGCCTTCAAAACTTGTGTCTTTTCTATTTTATCTTGAAAAATAACTACAAATCTATCTTAATCTTTACAAAGTTAGACTCATAGCATTTTAGATATCAGTGTCTTCATTTAAAAGAAGTGAAGACGGAGCAAACGCTCAATGAATTTCTGCATTTATTCGCCCCCGTTGTGCCAGGGTGCGTTTTTTGCTGAGCAGTTCCCTTTCTTTACTCTCACAAAACCCCCGTGGTGTCTGTCCTCCACGTTGTACAAGGAAGAGCCGGATCTTTTGAAGTTTGTATCATCTAAAGCAGGTATATTGGGATGACTACGGATAGAATTTAACCTGAAAATACTGATGTTGACAGCTGACAAAGATAGAAGAATGCAAAGTATGTCAAAAATTGGGGAGCCGAGGGCCAGAGACGTGAAGTTAACTTACTTCTCCAGTACCACAGAGCAGATCCAGGACCCTGTGTGATTTGAAAAGGCCAAGGTATCTAATGATGGTCATAATTTAGTTTACATTTTGTGTCAAATAAATGAGGTCAAGTGGACATTATGTGTATATTCCAAAGCCAAAATTACTGCTTGTAATCGACATCTCTCCAAAGTAGTGCCTCTTTTATAGGGCTTTAGCATAACGTATAAATGAAGTGAATTAGGGTAGTCGAACTTTTAATCATAAGACTGATCTTCTAAAAATGGATATATGTAAAGTTAATTGCTTATCTATGTGAACAGTAATATTTGCTATAAAAAGTTTCAAGGCAATTTCCTGCCTGTGGTCTAATTTGATAGTCACAATGATAGGAAATTGGCAGGGTTTGGTGGTGGTATCCACATTTTGCCCATGAGGACTTGTGCCTCTGAGAATGAGTTTTTTCTAGTAAGGTCACTAGGTCCCTAGTGCACAGCCTGCTTTTAGGTACGGATGTGGGCTAGGGGTGTCGGCAGACCACAAGCTTTTGACTCTCAGTTTGGGTTCATTTCCATGACTCCTTGCTGCCTCCCTGATTTCTGTCAAATGACCAAAGCACATTTAGTATTGACTTGTGCCACAAGAACTACTCCTTATTAGGCTGTGATAAGCAAGTTTCCTCACATAGTGGGTCCACTTACTCTGGCCACAGGACCTGGCTTCCTAACCACACACATTAAGAAAGAGAAAAATTAGCACTGGCTGAGACCTACAACCACTTCAAGGAAAAACTGTGGTGTTTGCATAAGTGTCTACTCTTGTGTTAACCTAATCATGTGTCAAAAGCGTAATTAATTGGTATTTACCCAAAAAAAAAAGTCATCACAGTCTGCCTGTGCTGGACGCTATGTTGGAGGCAGGAGAGACAAAGGTGAGCAAGATAGGCACAACCCTACCCTTACAAACCCAAAAAGTTAGAGGAAAGGCTATCAGGACGTTGCTATGCAATTTGATATCATTTCAATTTCAGTAACATAAATATATGAACTAATTAGAATGTGCTATGAATTTTGCCATTGTTTACTTTCCATGTGCCAACATGGAAAATTTGTAACTTTCATCTTTCAATACCTCATCTTAACAGTCTTCTGCAAATCAAAAAACTCTACCTCAAAAAGCCCTACATTTTAACTTTTAAAAAGTTTTTTTTAATCAGCTTTTCATAAGATCTACCATTCAATTTAAAGGAATTCTTTCATTTTAAAGTAATAGTTCTTCAATTCCTTTATTCCTACCTCCTTGAGAATCTAATGGAAGTTATGTATGCTCTTCCCAGAAAAAGTTTTTTAATGTGCATCCTCACACACAATTTTGAATTTGATGTCAGCAGGCTAGAGGCTTCCTTTAATCTCAGCCATGAGGGTTGAGGGTTCACTTTGCGGGTTCACTTTCATAATCAATATTCTAAACCTAGCAGGCATAAATAGCTTGAATAGAGGAAAGTGGTATGTAGACTCTTGGCCTTCACTTGGACTGAGCACCTCTGTCCTTAACTAGTTGGTGTCCCCATTTCTGTTAGTTATTGGCTATTGCTTAGCTGAAGCCATTGATTTCAATAGCCTTATTGTTTTGATATTAGGCTTCCATTCTGCAGAAGCCTGATACTGGGGAAGGAGCACAGCCTAAGAACCATGGTTTGTTTCTAGTACCAACTCTGCAAATTTCTGTGCCTCATTTTTCTCATCTCTGAGATGGGTAACGGGGACTCAGTCATCTCTAAAATCCCTTTCAGTGATGAAATTCTGGGATTCCAGTGTAACTACCAAGCTCACTTTCATATACCTCATGAGACACAGCTGGTCTTAGTGACTTTATATCCTCTATGGCCAAAGAAAGAGTAAGTACCACTGTAATTCACTATAGAATGTATTTTTGTCTTTCGCTGACCTTACTGGACTCAAAACTGTTACATGTTTCCTTAAATTAGAATAAAAAAATTGTGAAACACTATTTTTCAAGGACAAATATTACCATTTTAAAAGTCTCTTTCTATCCCACCTCTCACTGGTTACAATTTTCATATATGAATTTCATATATATATGAAAAAAATTGCCTTATCTCAGACTCTTAAGGAAATGCAATGCTTTTAATATGATCACTGCTGTGTAATTCTCATCTGCCCTGAAGCACTTAAGTTCTGTCCATCAGTCAATGTCTTTGGGCTTGGAATATTCAGATCCTCCAGCAAAACCGGCGCAAAAGCACATCTATCCTCAAATAAGCACATCCTATGTCTGAGCCGTTCAGCATCCTCACTCACAAGTCTAAGGCTCTCAGCAATGTGGAAAAACACTTGATTCCTAAAATAAACACCCTTACACACAGTGACACACTCACCAGAAAGTGAGGCTTAACATGGGTTAAGTGGCTGTAGTTTAAAACAGACTGTGAATGTCTGTGCTAATTCTGAGAAACAGCAGAGATATTAATCAACTAGCACAGATCACTAATATCTGTTGCTAATTATCAGGACGGATTAGCACAGATATTGCTACCTTGTGTGGGTAGACAGGGTTAAGGCACTGGCAGAAGGAAAGATTAGTGAAGAATATCAAATAGCTGATTTAATGGAATTGTGAGGCTGATGTTTGGATAAGGTGAAACAATGACCTACAATGACATTTATGCCAGTTCTCCATAAACGAGAGTGTTCTACACAAATTATAAATTCCTGGCTATCTTAACGAAATGCTATGGTCTTTTATATGCTCACACACATAATGGTTCTGAGCATGAGAAATGGGTGCCAGATTGCCCAGGTGGGCATCGAAACAGCACGCTCCTTACTCACTGATTAACCCTGGGCAAGTTACTTCACCTGCCTGTGCCTCAAGACCCTGTGTTTCAATGGGGAGTATGTGAGTACTTATTCCTAAGGTTGTGAGGAAGAATAACTGAGTTAGTATACATAAAACACTTAGGTGCCTGGCACGGAGCCCTGTGTAGGTGTTTCCTATTATTATGTTTAAATGGATGATCTTGTGTATTACAAGAAATCAATCTGGAAGGTGAGATACAAATGCAGTCTGAGAAAGTACAGACTTTTCAAAGACTTTTTACTGTGTCATGAATTTTCAGAGACCGCACTGAGGGAGCTGAAGCCCAGAGAAGTGAAGTTACTTCAGCATCACACAACAGATCCAGGACCCTGTGTGATTTGAAAAGGCCAAGGTATCTAATGATGCTCATAATTTAGTTTACATTTTGTGCCAAATAGACGAGGTCAAGTGGACCTCAAGTGGTTTTTATAATTTTTGTTTCGGAATGCATATCCAAAAGAAAAACTACTAAAACAGTTCTGAAAGTTATTTCTAAGAAAACATTTCGGTTTACCTTTTAGCAGTTACTTTATGACTTAAAGATTAGGATAAACCAAAGAATTATTTTAACGTGGCTTTTACCTGCTTGCAGATAACCTCTAATTTATACAATGGTTCAATTATACAATGGTAAATATATCTGGGATTGTACTTTTAAAATAGCAAGTGTAACATGTGATAGAAGTAGGGTTACAAGGTACTCAGCAAGTATTGATGACTGATGTCATTAGTATCATGGCTAACAATCACTGAGCCCTGATTCCGAGGCTGGCACCAGACTAAATGCTTTACATTGCCACTTCATCTTCACAAAGACTTTCTGAGTAGGTTCAATCTTTATCTCCATTTTCAGAGAAGCAACTAAGACTTAAAGAGGTTTATTAACTTGCCAAATACCACACAGCTAGTAACACTGGTGGGGTCTGGAATGGAACCCAGGCAAGTTGAACACGACAGAACAATGAACACTCCTTTTCAATTAGATTTGCTAATTGTTAATATTTGCCACATTGACTTACCTCTCTCTGTCCCTATCCATCTCTCTCTCTCTCTCTCTCTTTCTCTCTGTCTGTCTATATCTATATCCAAACCTGGCATCTAACTTCTAAATGCTTCAGCACAGATCTCCTAAGAACAAAGACATGAATGCAATGAAAACACATGATTATGGCATCCAAGAGTAATTTTTAAAATTTGGGATGAAACCTAATTTTTACCCACAAGTCCAGATGATGACTACCAGTATTCTCCAACTTTATGTTGTTTATACTTGACAGAATCTTCTAAAAAGAGTCCACTGCTAATCTGGAATGCCAACAAATCTTATTAATATGTCTCCACATTTGTAAGCTTCTGCTAAATCCTCCAAGAACCTTCATATCAGTTAAGTCCTGAAATGCTCCAGTGCCAAGTAAAAGCCCACTGTGCAGACAGAAATGCCTTTGGAGACTCTCAAATATTTATTCAAAAGTATTTAGTGAGTATCTGTCAGCGGTATATCCAGCACTGAGGGAAGACCCAGTCTCTGCCATCACATACACCTCAGCACTAAGAAGAGACACGTGAAATAATTACTATGCAGTGTGATAAGTGCTCTGACAGACGATGGAGAGAGGACTAGCCACCTTGGGGAAGACAGAGAAGCAGGCTCCCACCAGGAGGTGAGGAGAAAACAGCCTCCAGGAGTGTGCTATCTGAGAGAGCAAGAGAAGGAAGGCAAAGAGGACAGGTCCATACTTGAACACCCTGAAGGAGGTGTATCCAGTGCCTAAGAGTGTGTATGATAACATCTTGTGGAGCAACAAACATGACCCTCATTTGGTTTGTTAAAGCATTGGGTCAAATGTCATGAGAATGTAACAAGTAAATGGTCTTTGCCTTATAACACAGGGTATCCCATCCATGTAAGACAACCAATTTTTTAAAAGGCAAAACCAACCTTTTGTTTACAGAATTTTCTGTTTGCCTTAAATAGTTTTTGGTACACAAATTGCTTGGGGCCATTATAGTATGTGGAAGGAGAAAAAGATAAACTCTGGCTTACAGAAATAGAAAAGCAATTTTTTCCCATGATGCAGACCTATGGATATAAATAACAAACAGGTAATATATAATAAGTTCCAAATGAGGCACTTTGTTGAAATTCAGTGTTGAGCGTAAACAGTGAACTCAAATGCACAAAGGAGGCCTCACGGAAGGGTAACAAAACACTCAAGAGCAGATAACATTCACCCTATTTTCTGTTCCCTGGGAGTGGGAAGAAAGGACATCAAAATCAAATTACAAAGTTTAAAAAGTATTAAAATTATTCTATGGAAGTATGATATTAAAAAGTTCGTTAGGCAAATGGAAAACATTTTGTAGAAATAAGAAAGAATAGCCATCATTTAAAGCAACAGAATGGATCTCTCCCACGAGCTCTCCCCTTCCTACCCACAGCTTTATTCACATTTATTCTATTACATTTCAGTACAGTCAGACCTGCCACTGAGCCAGTGTGATGTCAGGGTGTTGAGAAAGTGAGTCCCTCCCTGGGACACACTAGCCCACGTCAGGGAGTCAGACTCCAGCTGGCTGTCAATCTGCTTCTGCTTATTCCACAGAATGAGCGTAGTGGGGGGAGGAATTCCTAACCCTTTTTTTTTTCTTTTTTTTACACATCCTCATCTGAAAAGTAAAAACACTAATTACTGTCCATAATAAAACTATCGGGAAGGTTACTTAGCCTCAAGTTCTACAAAGCCATTTCAGTAAAAACTTCCTGGTTCTAAAATTGGGAAAAGTAGGATAATCCTTTAAGGCTGACATTCTTTCTCTTTTGTGCATTTACAACTAAATGGTCACTGATATATAACATTTCCACAGTGATTCTGCAAGATCCACATTGGTTTTCTTCTAAGACAGTTCAAAAGTACATCCCACCTTTATGTGTTAAATATCACTATTGGTATATATCTTTAAAAACATTTATTTTCTAAATTCTCAAAATACAAAAAAGAATATTATGCTATTTAGTGTGTAAACTGCTATTTTCAATAAGGAGCTCTTAATTTAGAAATAGTCTATATTTTTCAAAAAAGAGCTCTCAATTAGAAATGTTAAGAAGTGATGTTAAGATTTTATGGAAGTAAATGAAATACCACGATATGGCAAATTTATAATTTTTCCCCCAGCAATGGCTTATTCAGGGAGTTTTTCTTATATGTAAAGTTAATGACCTTAAAAGTGGTGATCTTATCATTCACCAAGATTTCAGGATATAAGTTATTCCTACAGAACAATACGCTTTTACTCTTAGAAGATGAGTTTGTGTGCTTCAGAAGATGTAACCCCAGTTGGCCACCATCTCAATCAGTAGTAAGTCACACCATCACTCCCTTGTTAATGATGGAACTCACAATTCAAGAGGAAACATAATAGTCTTTACCTCATTCCCTGGTAGCAGAGAAGTTGACTGATCTTTAATGTCAGTTATTGAGACGTAACACAGAATCACATTCTACAGAAAATATGTGATAAACTGTATACAAATACATACATGTTAGAAAGGCAGACATTTGGATTTTCTTTTTGCCAGAGAATATTGATGGTCTTTATGAAGAATTACTGAGAAATTAAATACTTCATATGACATTTTATAGCATGTAGAGAGGTTGAAAATCAGAGAACTAAAACTCAGATGATAGTCTAAATACTTAATTTGTTGCTGGTTTATGCTGGACATGAAAAGTGTGAACTTAAATTATAAATAAAAAACTATTGAACTACCAAACTATTTGGGGTATATCCTTATCTTTCCTCTACATTACTCTTTATTCCCATTAAAATCTACCTATCCTGGGTCCTCCATCCTCAGCCTTTGATTGCTGCTTTCGAAGATGACTAGCTAACTAATCTAATAAACAAGTCTAAGGTGATGTGTCAACTTCAACCCCACCCCTCTTTCCCCAGATAACTTGTCTGCATTTCAAGAACAACCTACCAGAGACCTTACCTGTCACCTTGGCTCTCCCACCCAAAGGAGATGGCTCTAAGGGTAAGGAATTCTATCTTAAGCAAAAGGGAAGGAAAAAACTCTGAAAGATGTAGAGTTTTTATAGAGGCAGGTTGTTGGGGCATCACGTTTACAGTGACTTTCAACTTTTGACTCTAGAAATCATTATTCTAAAGATTATGACAAGTCCAAAATGTCACAGAATCCTGATTTTTATACACTTGCATTAATCACTGCTTACTTCCATGATGTAAACCAAAACTGCAGCTTTAGAATATAGAGAATCAGAATAAATTCTGATAGAAAAGCCAGATACTGCTTCCACATATGCAAGTATATGCTAATTGCTTTTAGCGAATGGCTCTAAATAGGAATCAACATTATTCCATCTTAATGATTATGTTTTTGATTGGTACACATAAACGTTAAAGTGGGAAAATATTTACAGGAAGTTACCTAAACTAAATCGCTTTAATTTTCCACAACATAATTACATTACATTTCACCTAATAAAATGGCTTTGGACCTAGAATTTGTACTGCTACATCAATATAAGATGACTTTCAATGGAAACAGATGTACATTTGCTTTGTAACAACAAATTATAGTTTTAAATTATTTGTATATTTTAGGGTGAATAAACTGAGAGCCATCCCACAATGGCTTTGGTTATGAAATTCGACCACTGTAACTTTTTTTAAAGAAAACTTTATGGTGTGCAGTTCCTTTGGTATGCAAATATTAAACGGTGGGTGCTGAGAATAAGCAGCCAAATAATATAAATATATATTTAATTGTGGAAGGATATAACCTATGATTTAGACATAAAATGAGATCCTTACAAGATAAAGAGTTATGGAGATGGATGATAACGATGGCTGCAGAACATTATGACGTGTTTAATATAGCTGACCTGAACACTTAAAAATGGTTAAGATGTTAAACTTATGTATATTTCACCACAAAAAAAATTTTTTTGAAGGAAAAACCAGATCTTTAATGACAAACTTAGGACATAGTATGCTCTGAATATGAGTTTTGATAACGTCTTTTCTGGAAAATCCATAAGGTAAGAATAAAAGGATAAAAGAATAAAAAGATAAGATTCTGAAATCTTATGCTCACACCAACCCCCCCCCAAAAAAAAAAACTGTCCTTAAGGAAAGCAGAATTTAAGGAAAATTTTCCCAAAGTATTTCCTTCACTTTCATTCTTACTACCAGAAGAATTGCCTGTCATATAATAAAAGATATTTGGTATTATCATTAATCTGGTACAGTGCTTCCTCTTGGTAGATTTTTATCCACTGTGAGATTTTGATACTCACAGTGGATAAAAAAAATTACTACACTGAGTAATAATTCTATCAAGAACACTTAACTTGGAACCTATGCTATATAGTAAAGCTTATACTGACAATGGATATTTCATGTGGTAAGCAAAAGACGTATTGTGGAGTGAGGGGATTGGAAGTATATCGGCAGAACTACCTAGTCAAAGACCCCAATCTAATCTCTAATGTATAATTCATATAAATTCCTCTTGTATTGGTATACATTAAATATTATGCTTGTCACAGTCTTACTTGGTTAGCATTGTCACTATTGTCAGGCCTATAATTGTGTGTAATTCTTCCTCAGCCACTTTAACAACTGGTGGCCATACTGATTCCAGAAAGAACTACTTCATTTCTTATTACCTCATGAAAGCACCCTCTGCCCAATACCTTGGCTAACACACTGGCCTTTGTTGTCTATGACCACCAATTCCCACTCAGGCACATAACAATTCTGTTGTTGGTTGCTTAGCCCAGTCAAAAACACTGGAAGTGGACATAGATGCCACACTGATGGATGAATGACCTTCTGGTCATTCTAATGTCCTTAAAAGTCTACTGAGTATTTTTAAATTTAAAAAGAAAAAACAGTTCTGGGATATTTTCTCCTTTATTCTGTTCATTACTGTTTTTCATCTATCATTGTGTTTTAAATATGACTTAAGATTCTACAGTATATTTAGACAAACTTCTCATTTCTCAGCAGTGTTAGGAATTCATCACGCCTGTATGACAAGGTTGTGTTTGAGAACAAAAGGGACCTGTGTGACACTTTTTATTGCAAAATACCTTTAGAGTTTGAACCAATAAAAAAAGGCTATTAGAATTTTTAATATAGTATAACACATTATCAAAAACACTTGTCACTTTTCTGAGTGCTCTAATCAGGCAATTCATATGTATATTTAAAAAGATGGAAAAAGCCAATTATTATACTAAATATATTTATTTCAATACTGGTGCTCATATGTTACCTTTAAAGAACAGGAGCAAAATTTATGGGTAGAATAGTATGCAAGCAATTTGCCTTCAATACAAATTAAACACATCTTTTTAAGAAAAGGTTGAGTTGCATTAGCTAGGGAGGGAGGAACTAACACTAAATTAATATGTATTTATTGAGCATTTATTATGTCCAAGATCCTGTAAGGGGAGGGGGGAAGTCCTTACTTTTAAAATCTTTATTGACTGAAATTCTATAAAATGAATTAAATTCCTGAAATGACATCACTTAATCCGTAGTTTTTCATCATCAACTAATTCATCTCAGAAAACAGCAAAGTTTAAAAAAAAAAATACTATCAGTAAAAATGATATATTTCCGTGGTTTGGAAATTTCCAAACCACGATATTCTGCCCCGTCAAAATATATTCACTGGGGAATTTTTTACTTTATACGTTTCTTTTGAACTTAGTCACATTTTTATATCTAGCTGGTTTCATTATTAAATAAAAGAAAAGGTGATTCCCCTCTTGTACTGAAAGAGACCACATACTTGAATGATACTCTAACTTCTAGGTTCTGCTATAGTAACACTGAAATCAGAAACCTGTGGGAGAAATGTCACTTTATCTGAGAGAGTAAAATCACACTCTAAAAGGAAGTAGCAAATTCATCTTGTTCTTTTTTTTAATCAACCCTTTGCCTAAGACACGTAGTTCAAAACACAGACAACTCTTTAAGTCATACTTCCTTTATGTAGTCAAAACCAAAGCCACTGGGTAATGCTTTCCCCAAAGGAATCTCTAAATAGCAGATGGGGACATTTTCAGATAGATTCATTTGTAGGCAAACCTCCACTGCTTGTATCTTATTTCCTGAAAGAATAAAGGTAAAACTTCAACGATTTATTACAGAATGAAAAATTCAGCCTGAACCCTACCTTTGTAAAACAGGTTAATTGGGTTTTAATTTTCATAAATCATAAAGAACTATTTTGAATATTTGGACCTTTAATTGTCTAGCTCCCAGATGAAGTATAAATCAGAAAAAAAAAACTGTACTGTGTTAGAATGCAAGCTTCCCTATTTGCATTCTGGCATTTGGAAACTTTGAAGAGTAGTTTATGTTTTCGTTTTAAAGAAGATGATACATATATGTACCTGGTTCAAAACTAGAGAATAGAATTTAAAACGTAATTTTTTTAAAAGTCTTCAAATATGCCTAAAGGTAACAATGTCATGTTTTAATTGCCAATTCCTCTACCACTCTGTTCAACAGATTACTTCCTAGGATTTAATGAGCTCCCTCCTTTCAACAGAAAATGGACGATTTTCCTTTCAGATTTACTGTATTATCACTCCAGCTTTGTAACCACATGTGCATACACAAACATTTCTTTCTCTCTTGCAGGTGGCACAAACCAGGAAGGGGAAATCTGTGGTTTACATTCTTTATGCCTCATCCTCTGAGTGCTGAAGGCTGTATGCTGTTAATGCTAATCGTGATAGGGGTTTTTACCTCCAACTGACTCCTACATGTTAGCATTAACAGGGTATGATGCCTGTTACTAGCATTCACATGGAACAAATTTCTGCCGTGGGAGGATGACAAAGAAGCATGAGTCACCCTGCTGGATAAACTTAAGACTTCAGGGCTTTATCATTTTTCAGTTTTGTTAATCATAATCTGGTCACTGGGATGTTCAACCTTAAACTAAGTTTTAAAAGTAAGGTTATTTAAAAGATTTATCAGTAGTATCCTAAATGCAAACACTTTCATTTAAACGTCAAGCCCACGTTTGTTTTTATCATGAACAGAAGATGTACTCATGTCATTTTTAACTGCAGGTTTTGACTTCTGCATTGTAATATTCATAAGCACCTTTGATTCAACTGTTAGAAATCTGAGCTAAACATAAATTTCTTTCATACTTTTGTAGTTAAAAATTAGAAGGACAACTAACCTCCAGTTATATCATGGACATGGACTGTCTGGCAACATTTTTTAAAACATTTAAAAATTGGTATTTTCCCCTATGTAACAATTTCCTGTTTAGACAACTTCAGTTTAAAATTAATACTTTTATTTGACTCTTAAAGGGAAATTGAAAGGCTGTGACCCTGAATTTTTTAAATAGAATATTTTTAACAATTAGCATGGTAAATAACATCTGAGAGCTAATGAGATATTTTTCCTGTACAAGATACAAATATTTAATCAAAAAAATTCACATTTGAGGTTGAAGACCAAAACCTAGGTTCAAGTTCAATAGCTTAGCCACATAATACTGCTGTGTAAGCAGAGAATCCACCTTTCCACTCTAAGCCTGTTTCTTCATCCACAAAATGGGGATAATACTTTAGACAGTTGTTGTGAGGCTTAAGTGAGATAGATAATTATTCTGTAAGATAACCAAGTGCTACATTAATGTTATAGATTAATCCAAGAAGTAATCACCCTACTTTGTTAGAGAAGAGAAAAGCTAATGATTTGATTTGCAAATTTTTTAAGGTTTGGATTTCTATGCAGTTTTTCTATATAACCATCACTTACAAATATGTAACCAAATGTAATTGTTAGTATATTTAATATATACTTGTTTTAACAACTCTTCGCAACATTTTGTCAGGGTTATTCACTGTAACCAAATAAATCTCATGAGTCTTTAGTTGATTTAAAATAATTTTTATGGCTTTTTCTTTTGCAAAGTACAAATTATAATTTAGAAGATATCTGCACAAAAAAAGACAATGGAAGAAAATTATAAGGATACTAAGGGGAACATTCCCGACTGCTAGGACACAGTATTCTCATGTAAGAGTACCCACTTGGCTTTGCCCCACTTTCTGTTCAAGTTGTACGTGCTGCCAAGGTAAATTTCTTCTCCTAACCCCTGGAATGAGCTTGTGGCTCCATGGAGTGCCCATGTAGGTAGAATAGAACACATTCAAGAGTGTTTCTTCAGCCAGGCGCAGTGGCTCACGCCTGTAATTCCAGCACATTGGGAGGTCACGGTCAAGGCGGGCAGATCACTTGAGGTCAGGAGTTATAGACTTCCCTGGCCAACAAAGTGAAACCCCGTCTCTACTAAAAATACAAAAATTAGCCAGGCGTAGTGGCACATGCCTTTAATTCCAGCTAATCAGGAGGCTGAGGCACGACAATCTCTTGAACCCAAGTGGCGGAGGTCGCATGAACCAAGATCACGCCACTGCACTCCAGCCTGGGCGATAGAGTGAGACTCCATTTCAAAAAAAAAGTGTTTCTTCAATTCATTTTATCTGCCACTGTATATCTGGAGGACTCCTTGAGTCCCAGTTCTTCAAAATCCTGCTTGCTGCCTAAAGACACCAAGTCACAGAACATTAGGACTGGAATAAACTATTGCAGTATAACTTTTCTGCTGTTACAATAAAAAGCTATGAACATTACAAAGGCACTTACAGAAAAGCTGTGCTGGGAAATGTCTTATTTGAAGAGCACTTGAGTACACTCACGTGAAGCCTAGGGAAGTTACTTACTCTTCCTCTAAGCCTCAATTTCTTTATCAGTAAAATGATGAATGTATTTCATATTTCATAAGATGTAGGCTTAAATGAAATCATGCATGTTCAAAGTACAATGTCTATTATGCATTAAGTGTTAAACACAAACTTTCAGACCTTTACATTTCAGTCATTTAAATCAAGTGATCTACCATAGCAGATCTCCCCAAGAACACTCTAGCTCCAAACTAACTATAACCCTGTGGTGACAACCCAAAGAACCAGGGTTCCTGGGTTTTCTCTGATGTCCAGCCCTCCTAGGCTTCTCATGGCCTATCTCCTCATCTTAGAGAGATTCCTCCTGACTGGTACATTCAGTCATTACAAAAATTCTTGGAGCATGAGTAAAAGTGAGTCTGTGTTTGGATTGGAGGAAGGGGTAAGTAACAAGGTATATATATGTGAGTGTGAGAGAGACTGTGTGTGTGTGTGTGTGTGTGTGTGTGTGAAAGTTACAAACTAAAGATGATTTTTAAAAATTGCAAAATGTTAAGAGAATTATCTAGGATCTGACCCACTTCCCCAGAAATTTATAGAACTCAAGACCAAGCCTTTCATATTCACTGTCATCAGTTAGATAGACCCAGCAGCTAAAAAAATTAGGAGAAAAAGAAGAGGAATAAAAGAAAAAAAAAGTCAAGTCAGTGGACTGAAGAATATATACAGAACATAGAATATTAGAAATTTTCTGAAAACAGATGATAGTGAATATCTCAAAGAAAGTGAGGAAACTTGAAAAGGGAGCTTGAAGAAAAATAATAGAGCCCATAGACGGAACACAAGCACAAAAAGCTGACTGAGCATGTGTTTCTCTACTAATAACTGGAAAACAGTGGAAGTGGCAGGAAAAACTTGCACATAAGACTTTAGCTTTCCACTTTGGGTTTCAAATTCTCGCATAGCAGTAAGGCTAAGTGAAATAATGTTCACATAAGGACCTTTTTTGTCTGTTACTCTTGTATTTTAACAAATCTAAGTATTCTAGTATTAGTCTTCATTCATCTAATACATACGAGCACTGGATTTTTTTAGGTGCATTCCTCAAATGTCATCACAATGGTGTCTTCTCTATATTCAGTCACTCTTTCGCCCTTCCCTGTAATGCTCAGGGATTTCCCAGTTCACTAGCACTTAACGTAGTATATCCTCATTTATTTTGGGGTGTAAATGACTGCAATAGAAGTGATATCCTTGAGGGATGAACCACCATCTTGCATATTCATATCCCATTCAAATGTTTACTGACTTAATCACACCATTAGTTTTCCAAGTCCAAGTCTAAAAACAGAAATGAGTTTAAGTACAGTGAATATTTCATTTTCACTATACCACTAAGCTGAAAGAAATGATTTTTGGTAAATAAAAGTTCATCAGACAACTCAATGAATAGTTTTACAGATGACTGAAGATCAAAGAATTCTCACCTGGTAAGCTTATCAAGATGCATGTTCCCAAGCTCCCAGGCTCCCACTCCCAGAGATTCTAATTCTGTAATGGAGCTGAGGACACTACATTTTTACCAGACTGACCAGGTGGTTCAGATTGAGGTGGTTCATAAACCAACTCTGAGGAAACAGTGGTTTTATACATGATGCTACTGTTGATGTGGCTACTAGGAATGGTGTGCAGCAGAACTCCTGCAACATATGGATCTGTTTACACACTGTTCACCGTGTAATCAAAGTCTGTAACATGGACTGAGTGATAAGAGATGCCTTGTGGTTCACCTCTTTGGAGATAAGCAGCAATGAAATTCCAGTGAAGTCTCATCATCCCTCTTCACCAAAACCATCCTAACCACCTCAATAAGATAAACCTGACTTCCCCACCCCGCAACCTACCCACCCACTGCCCTGAAACCAGCTGTCCTATGTTCTACCACTGGCTGAAACCAGCCAATAACCTGATACTAACTAACCCCAATCTATCAGCTGCTGCCTAGTGCAACAGAGAGAGAAAGTCAATGAGAAGGAATCAGGTGCCAGTTCTTGCCTTACAAGGAGTGGGTTGACTAATGAAACTGCCACGAATGTCACTGCCATCCCATCTCACCCTCTCACCTGTGCTGCAAGACTTCAACAATCATACCCAGTCTCCACTTGGGAAAATTCTGTCCCTTCTCAAACGCTAGCAGCTCAGCAACGTGGTCGCTTAACCCATGCCAAGAACTCCAAAAAGGGTTACAGCTAAAACTGATCTTTCTCCTCCATGCTCCCAAAGCAGATTATAGCTCCTCCATAAACGTGCTTCGCATTGTGCCCCACGTTTGGTTTGTTACTTGTGTATACACTATCCTCTCTTCTAGACTAAGTTTCTGTAGGAAAGCAGAATGCTTTTTACCTTTTTGGTATTACACCCAGCTCAGGGCCTTGCTTAAATTAAACGGGTAAATGTATCCAAGTACCCACTGATGCTGGAAATTCAAATTGTTCTAATGTTGAGGGCTGTCTGTACCTGGCATATATGTGTTCTAATTTCAGGAACTGTTTTTCAAGTTGACTTGTATGAATTCCTTACAGATGCTCAAGCATCAATTTGGCTTTCCCTAAATTCTGCAGATAACGAAGGCAGTATCCATGTTTGCTTTAAGAAATTCCATTATTAAAAATACATGAAGTTTTGTCTCCGGTATTTTTTTCTTAACAGGCAATCCTGACATAACAACCAATGTTGAGATGCTTTAAAAATAACACTGCAGTAGTAGCCACTCCTAAAATGAAATATTTCCCCTTTCCTTCAATATATGTAACCACATATGACATATAAAATCTGCTTATTGGATAAATTTATCTTCAAAAGAATATTATCTACATTTATTAAAAGCTAAAATACACATACTCATTGACCTGGAATCATGTACAACAATGTATTTACAGAGCTACTAGCATATGTGTGGAATCACATATGTACAAGGCTGCTAACTGAAGTATTAGTATAGTAACAAAAATTAAAAATCAACCAACAATAGGGAATAGATTAAATAATGGTACACCTACGAGTGAAATACTAACTTCTAAAACAAAGTAAAAAGAAAGGGAAAATAAGGAAAACTGAATCAATCCAATATATGACAGGAAAGGAGAAAACAATAATGCAAAGAAATGATAATCACAGTAAAATGAATACAAATTAAAATTTGCCTACTAAAAGACAGTAATTCAAAGACTAGATTTAAAAAGAAAATAATAGTTTTATGCTATTTACAGAAGAGACGTAAAAACTAACAACACAAAAAGGTTGAAAGTAAGAATATACCAGGTAAACACTAACAAAAACCTAACAGAACCTGATTTTTTAAAAAACAGATTAAGAAAACTAGCTTAAAGGAGAAAATCATTATTAATGAGATAGAGAGGATCATTATTTAAATGATAAAATGAAGCAATTTATCAGCATGTTTAAAAATCCCAAACCAGAATACAAAGTGCTAACAAAATCATCTTAAAATAAGCAAATGCTGATTTAGCCATAAGGAGAAACTGTCAAATCCACAATCATTTTAGGAGAATGGGTTTAAGAAAGGAAAAAAAAGAAAAAGATTTCTGTATGGTCCTAAGAGAAAATCTAAAAAATAATGACATGAAAAAGTTGAAAGGAATGGGAAAATATGTACTATTAAAAGGAAACCTGACATAGGAATATCATTATTAGACAAAACAGATTTTAAGACAACTAAGAAGTTGACAAGTCAACCCTACAATAAGCATGAAATTTTGAAAAATAGGTAAGGAGGACTCACCATACCAAAAATCGAAACTTGTTACAAAGCTATAGTTGTTAAAACAGTGTGACAGTGGTACATAGACAGACAAATGGACCAATGAAGCAGACCCAGGCACTTAAAGGAACCTTTTATATGCATGACAGCATGGCATAATCATTAAGAGTAGAGAAGAAATAAATAGTCCAGAATAACTGCCTATCCTTATGGAGGAAAGGGTGATTCAAACTTAGGTCCCTTTCCTCACTCTATATGCAAAAAATAAACTTCAAATAAATTATACAATTAAATGTGAAAATCAAGACTTTAAAAGAGTAGGCTGCTTTATAACATCAAGTTAGGAAAGGCCTTCTTAAATTTCATAAACATAAATCATAGAGGAAAAGATGAATTATTTTGTCTACCTTAAAGACAGCATAAACAAAATTAAAAGGTAAGCCAGACAAGAGAAATATTTGTAGTGACAAGGGCTTAACTTTCTTTTTTTTCTGAGATAGAGTCTCACTTTGTCACTCAGGCTGGAATGCAGTGGTGCAATCTCAGCTCATTGCAACCTCCACCTCCTGGGTTCAAGTCATTCTCATGCCTCAGCCTCCCAAGTAGCTGGAACTGCAGGTATGCACCACCACGCCCCCATTAATTTTTCATATTTTTAGTAGGCACGAGGTTTCACCACGTGGGCCAGGCTAGTCTCAAACTCCTGACCTCAAGGGATCCACCCATCTCAGCTTCCCAAATTGCTGGCATTACAAGTGTGAGCCACTGTGCCTGGCCCACAAGGGTTTAATTTTCTAAAAATATAATGAACAGGCCAGGCATGATGGCTCACATCTGTAATCCTAGCACTTTGGGAGGCCAACGAGTGTGGATCACTACAGGCCAGATGCTGGAGACCAGCCTGACCAACATGGTGAAAACCCATCTCTATTAAAAATATAAAAATTAGCTGGATGTGGTGGCACTTGCCTGTAATCCCAGCTACTCAGCTACTCAGGAGGCTGAGGCAGGAGAATCACTTGAACCCAGTAGACGGGCTGCAGTGAGCCTAGATCATGCCACTGCAACTCCAGCTTAAACAACAGAATGAGACTCAATCTCAAAAAATATATATCTACATGTAAAACTACTATTAATATGATAACCAAAAATCCAATTGTAAAAAAGGGGCAAAGGTTGTAAAATGGTAATTCATAAAAAGAAATGAAGAGATGCTTATTGGTACTATATGCTCAGTATTAAACAAATTAAATGAGATAGGATATGCACATTCAACCAACAAAATATCTGAATGTCTGAAAATAATAAACGTTAATGAGAGAGTAGAAAACATGGGAACTCTCATACTGCTGATAGAGTGTAAACTGACATGACTATTGTGACAGCCAATTAATAATATTTAGTAAAGTTGAAGACGCATGGTCCACTTTGGTACAGGCCCTAGAGACATTATCAAATGTGTACACAAAGAAATATGTGCAAGAATATTTTCTGCAATACTGTAAAACTTAAAAGCCAATAACATCCTCAACGATCATCAATAAGAAAATGAATTAATGATGGGATTAATCATATAATGAAATACCATATAGCAGGTGAAATGAATGTACTCTCTTTACAGGTATCAACATGCTATACATGAAAAACAATGCTGAGCAATAAAAGCAAATTACAAAAGGATATATCTTATGAAACCAATTATGTTTAGTTTTAAAACACAGAGAATACTATGGATTGTAGGAAAATTATAAAATCATGAAGGGGAAGGACAGGTACAAATAGGATAGTGGTTCTTCTTGAGAGGAAGGAAATGACATAACAAGACCCTCAATGGATGTGCAGCTTTTCCTTTATTTAAACACAAAAGGATCTCAAGTAAATAAGGAAAAAGGTTAACAGTGGTTACAATTAGATAGTGGCTATATGTCAACATTCTTGGTCACAAACAACAGGATCTACACTAGCTAAACAAACAGAAAAGCATGGCTGACAAGTCTCAGGCCTGGAAGTCAGGACTATGAGGCTCCAAAAAAATGGGCACATTTTTACACCAGGGAGTAGCTGCAGGGGAAAAACTGCTAAGCACAGCCTCCACACCTTGCACCATGACATGGGACCTCTGCCACTGCTGCCTTGAAAACCACATCACTGCTCCTCTCAATAAAATGTAACTCGTACTACTCTTGTCTTCAAAGTACTTGCTTCCACATTTCACACAGGTATGTCTAATTGGTAAGCCCATGCTACCAGTCTGAGCCGTAGCTGCAAGGAAGGATAGGAAATTAAATTTCATTCTTCTTATGGGTAAGGTAAGATCCATAGTGTGGGAAGTGGCCAAAAAGCAGGTGTTCAAACAGTGCTAGTTGCCCAAAAAGCATGAAAATGTTTGTGAAATTACTCTCTGTACTTTTCTGTATGCTCACAAACAACAAAGGGAATGGAATAAAAAAATCAATAAACAAGAGATGTCAACCAAATTCTAAAAGACAAAAAGTGACCAATAAAACACTAGAGAACACCACCACCTAGAAAACATGTGGAGGAAGTTCCATCAGAGGCAGCCAACCAGCCCAGCTGGGCCTTAGTTCAGAGACAGCGGAAGTTCAGAGATGACAGAAGACAGTAGAGGGATTAATTAAATCTAAACGAATTAAAAAGAAAGGAATTAATTAAAGGTCTCTATACAAACAGGTTGAATACTACCCCATCTTCAAATACAGAAGGGCCTAAATCCGGGAAGTGCCCCACACAAAATATCGGTGGGATCTTTTACAAAGTAAGTGAAAGAACAGCCTAGGGAAAACTAGGATAGTCAACGAAGAAATTGTTAGCCAAGACAAGACCTCTTCATTCTAGCATTTTAAAAGCCCTCATCCTACCAGCCAGATTCACCTACTCATCCTTAGTGATGCCTATGGGAAGCCAACCCTTGCTCAAACCACAGAGCTGCCACTCAACCTCCTTACATCCACATTTTCAACTACAGACAGCCAACAAACATTAGACATTTGAAAAAAGCCTGAAACATGTAAATGAAAGATTAAGATAAGAAAAAAATCTGTCACCAGAGAAAAGAGATAATTCAGGGACTACAAAGTGAATGAACGAGCAAATGTAAGTGCAGTTTATCAAATGTTAAGCGCAGAACCCACTTTAGGCATCTTCAGAGAGCATGATGAAGATACATCACATTCAGAAAACATGAATAGAATTCTACGAAAGTGAAGCAAAAGAGAGCTTTCAGAAATTTTAAAATGCTTGACATAATGTATTAAATGAGTAAAATATAAATGCAGGAAAAATGATGGAGAAAGGAAAAAAAAATACAGAGGACCAATACAGAAGATGCAAACACAGCTGAAAGGTATTATAGAAACAACGAACCTTCCGAGAAAAGAAAGAACAAATAAAGTAAAAACAAAAATTCCTAATCCCGAGAGAGATGTCAAAAATTGAAAGGACTGCCTACGTACCAAGCAGAATAACTGACTGAAGACCTAGATACAGGTACAGGATTCTAGAATCTTACAACACCAAGAATAGTAAGATCCTAAAAATGTCCAGAGTGTGTTGAGGGAAGCAGATGCAGAGAACAGGTTATACAAGAATCAGACCAGCATCAGACCTTTTATTAGCAAAATCAGATGCAGAAAATAACTGAGCTGCTTTCAAAGTTCTAAGAGACAACTAATTTTCAATCTAAAATTCTGCATCTAGCTGAACAGTTCATCAAATCTAAGTGCAGAACCCACTTTAGACAAGCAATGGCTCATCTCTTAGACATTTTTTCCTAGAAAGGAGCTCAGAAACAAATGCTAGCAAAATGAGAAAGTTAATCAAGAAACAGGAAGATACGGACTCTAAAAAAAGTTGACCTCACCCAGAAGATAAAAAAAAATAAGGTCTTCAGAGGAAGCCTGTGCACCAGAAGCAGAAAACTTGCTAACACTGAAGCAGAAACTTTTTGGCAAAATGTTTTTGTAAGACTGATTACCAAAGCTTACTCAAGGTGTGGGGAAACAGGCACTTTTAGACACTGTTATTGGGAGTGACATCTGGCAAAATCTTTGGGAAGCCAGCATCTGGTAGCATCTGTCAACAATTCCACTGCCAGAAATCTATTCCTACAAATTTATTTAAATGTGAGGCAACGTAGAGTAGAACATAAGAGCATGTGAGTGAAACTGCCTTCATTCAAATTCCCGCTTTGCCACTTTCAAGCTCTATGCTGTTTCCTCCTTTAAAAAATAGGAAACATCTTCTCCACAGGTCACTGTGAGGATTAAACAAAAGGTTCCACATGATGAGCTTAGCACAAGGCCAAGCACATGATAAATACTTACTATCATTTTTATCTACAAACATTTGCCATTTTTGCACAAGGATGTTTACTGTGCCACTGTTTAGCAAAAAAAAAATGCAAGCAAGTATAGTATGATCCTATTTATGTTTTTTAGAAATTAAATTTATATTTGAATGTATCTGCCTACACATGAGAAAAAAAAGAAAGAAAACATGCCGAAGTGTTGCATTCACAGAGCAGGAAGGGAGTGACCTGTTTTTGACAGTTTTTATTTTGAGCAACATAAAGGAAAAAGTAAAGTTCATTATCAATCTTAGGGAGAAAGAGTTAATCTTTATAAGCACACACAAACATTATATTAAAAACATTTACTTTATTATACATATTTAAATTTTAGAAAGTTATTAGGTAGATGTACTTTCCTCTGTTGGTTTAGTTTGATCTTCAGTTACCTGTAAAAACATGAATAGCTTTATTTTCCTAATAAACACTTTCAGTTTTACCCTTCACCCACCATTTTATTTATTTATTTTTAAATGTGGTTCACTATTTTATTTATTTGTTTATTTTTAATTTTACTTTAGGCTCTGGGGTACATGTGCAGGTCATGCAGGGCTGTTGCAAAGGCGCATACTATATCCGGCATTTCTCCCCATGTTATCCCTCCCCATCCTCTACTGTCCCTCCCCTAGCCCCCCCACCAACTGCCCCCAGTGTGTGATGCTCCTCTCCCTGAGTCCACGTGTTCTCATTTTTCAACACCCACCTATGACTGGGAACATGCGGTATTTGGCTTTCTGTTCTTGTGTCTGTTTGTTGAGAATAATGGTTTCCAGATTCATTCAAGTCCCTACAAAGGACACGAACTCATCATTTTTTATGGCTGCATAGTATTCTTCTTCTGTATCTTCTTATGAGTCCCAATTCCGTTTGCTGAGGCTACAGGAGCCTCCACAGACTTGCCCTTCACATTTTAAAGGCTGCCATTGCCTCTTCTCTTAGTCTTCCTTTACCAAGGTAAATCAATTTGCTTTACCCTTCTCTATATTGCATAATGTTCAGGCCTATGGTGCTGATATCTCTCTGAAAGGATGGCTTCTAGAAAGTGAGCAGATGTGATTTTACAGAGTATGATAACCTCTCCTGAGTGTGGTTATGTTCTCATTAAGTTTTCATTACTTAAATATATCTTTATATTTTTGGATAAAGTTGAGTGAAAGTCAAATAATTTTCACAGTTTTCTTTCATACAAACTATATGAAATATAAAAGTATAACAAAATATGCTTGTAAATTAATATTCTTAAGCTAAATTTAGGCCATTATATTGATCTTTGCTAAATTTCAAATTTTTTTTTCATTTCATTGAGAGTTTGAATTTTGATTGACAAACAAATGAAGCAATAAATCCACGATTTATTGACTCCCTTCTACATGCTAGATGCTGGTGTTAGTAATCTCAAAATCCAATGGAAGTTTTATATCATAGACATTTCATAAGATTATTAAGCAAAGAGTTATAATAAAATATGTGACAAGCAGGACACTTGTGTGTTCTGCTAGCCCAGAGAAAGGAGTCTGTGAATTTTTAAAAATAAGTTAAATTAATGATTCTTGAATTGAGTCCTAATATATGAGTAGGAGTTTTTCAGGATAAGCAGGTAAGACTACTATAAATAGGTGCTCAAATATTATAAATGTACAAATGTGAGAAACACTGAAAAGTATTCATTGGAGTTAGCAGTTTCGTTGGCAACTTTAAGAGCAGTTTCATTGGAGTCGTGACGGCAACAATCAGATAGCTTTGAAAAAGCTTGGTTATAAAGCAATTTGCTCATGGGAGTGAAGGTGGTGGTTTATGACGGGAAAAACCTGAGTTTGTACAAAAGCTGGTAAACAGCAGCCAGTTAGGAAGAAAGAACATAGAGGAGCTAGAAGACACACCTGATGGGGTAATAATCAATTAGTTTTTGCAGCTTAGTGAACTACTCCAAAACTCTGTGGCTTAAAGCAACACATATTGATTATTTCTCACAAATCTGTAAGTTAACTGGGCAGTTCTTTTGGTCTCAGCTGCTGAGACGGCCTCTGAGCTCAGCTGGTGGCTTTCCTGGGTTGAGTTGTGTGAGAGGGCCTCTTACGACTAACAGTTGGCTCAGTATCAGCTGAGGCAGTGACCAGGCCATGTGTCTTTCATCATTCTACCAGCTAGCCCGAGATTACTCACATGGAGGTGGTCATAGATTTCCCAAAAGCAGCAAGTGAAGGCAAACTTCAATGCCCACGCTCTTTCCAAAACTCAGTTTGCATCACATTTGCTATTGTCCCAATGGCCACAGCATGTCCTATGGCCAAGCGGAAAATCACCATTTAAAGGTGTGGATACTGGGGGGATGGGGATCATTGGAGATCATTGCTGCTGCTGTTGATCATGGTAGAGATGAGATATAGGTCTTATGAGAAGGGAGGCTTGGACAGAAGGAAAGACATAATGTAAGGTAGTTAACTCTGTGGGTAAGAGAGCATTAGGCTGAGGGAGCTTATTATTCATAGCTTCTTTCTCCTCTTTGAAGTTGGAGGCTATGTCATCTTCTGGTATGAAGGGAGTAAAGATATGAAAGGGGATTTAAGGAGAATCATGAAATACTCTCCCTAAAGTCATGAAATACTTTGAAATACTAGAGTCATGGCATATTTTGAAATATTAGAGAAAGGAGACAGAGGTGATCAGAGACATGTGAAAAATGATTGCCACTAAATATTGAAAGTCCTTTTTAAGATTTTAAAACCACAGAGTTGTAGTCGTATCAGTCTAAAGGTTGTTTTCATTTTTTTCCAGCTGGTCTTAATAACTTGATTATAGAAATGGAGAAGATATAAGGGTGAATGGATCCAAGGTTGGAATTTTACAAGATGTGTGAGTGTTGTTGAGGTGGGACACTTTGTATGGTATGGAACAAAACCAGGAGGGGAAAGCCATATGCTAAATATAGAATCAAGAGATTTTTGGTCCTGACAAGTTCAAAGTGCCAGTGTTGTGGGTGGGACACAGGGAATAGGAAAAGGGAAGGCCATGATCACAGCAAGCTGTTGAAGCTTATGCTCACAGAGATGAGGCAGTGCTGGATTAGCCACGAAGTGGATTTTACTGAAGTGAGATATGGGTGAAGATCCTTCATTAGGAATGCAGTGGAGCAGGAAGGTTTATCATATATGTAACATCCATGTGGATATTGGAGTTTCTCCGGAACAGGATAACAGCAAGACTGGAAATAAAAAGAAAGACTAAACCACTGGTTACAAACTATATCTCCCATGTCTAGGGAACGTTTTCAGACTGTCCTCCTCTTAGTCAAGATGATGGAGGCAAAATAGGCCTTGGGTAAGACTTTTGTCTCTCTGTTTTCTGTAAATATTAGACACTTTTTATAAACAGTTGCTATTTCATTTCCTTTTGAGGGGTTTCCCTTTTATCAGAGTTTTAAAGTCCTTTTGATGACTAAATATTTTTCTAAGCCCCAGTGCATCAGGGTTTAAAACCTTGTTACACTTTTCCAACAGATGTAAGCTCCTCCCTTTCCTTCATTTATCTTCACATTAGTGCCCTTATTTCCAGCCTTTAAATGTGTCCTTTTGAAATCTGAGTTCATCTGAAATGAGCCCAGACCTTGGCCCCAGATAAAAATGTGGGGCAATGTAACTTGATTGACTTTTCTAAATGTCTCTCAATTTTCTCATTTTTGGGACCACATTCTCTTCTAGAATTTTTGCTCCAGGGTTGCTCCCTGCTTTTTATCTGAACGCTAAAAAAAAAAAAAGGAAAAAATTTGCTCGCAAGTCTGGGGTTGATCTCTGACGATGACAGCTTTCTTTACTTTTTATGTATCAAAAAACATACATAATCAGTTTTTCCTAAAGTTTGTGAAAAACCATGAACTTTGGAATCAAATAGATCTAAATTAATCCTAGATTTACCATTTATTATTTGGGAATCAATGAGTAAGATGTCTTTCAAATGTGAATTATTATTTATCAAATGGACAGAGGAATAAAGCTTCTGTTCTTGTGATAATAACATGATATAATGCAAATCTTCTATGTATAAAGTCTGGCACAAAATAGACACAAAGTAAATGTGAATTTCCAACTCTGTTCTCAGTCTTGATCATTTATTTCTTATTAGTCAAATTTAAGTGCAGATATTATGCTTTTTCTCAATTTATAACTATTCTAAGTTAAACATCAATAAGACAAAAGTGAAAAATTTTAAAGTACTAATAAATGTGAATGTAAAAGAGAGTAAAGCATGTCATTAATTTTTTTATTCTCAAATTGATGCTTGGAAATATTATTGCAAGCATTACTACTACATTTGAAAGGTCATGTGGAATGATAGGAAAGGTCTAGGAAGACAAACCAGCTAAAATATCTCCAAACAGATTGCCACAGCTTCTGAAGTTTTCCATACATATTGAAGTTTAGACAATGTCTATGAAAACTACTGTTAAGTTAAAGCACTTTATCACCCACTATCAGAAATTAGAGTATAATGCTTAACAAAGACTAAGGTTCTAAGAGGAGATGGGACATCAGACAGATATATTTTTGAAGAAGAGGTAAAGGAGAAGTCTGAAGTATTTGACTTTTTGCAAGTAGAAAATAAATGGCTGAATACTACTGCCATTATCTGTGCTTCTTACTACAATTTAGAGTTTCTAGCTAAAATACACAATTTTGAGGGGAAAGAAATGATAGAAATGGAATTTTTTGGCAAATGATCAGTGGTCTTGACCTTGCTCCTGGCTGGTCAGGCAAGAGACCCCCTCCACTACCTCTAAGATCTCATATTTTTTCGTCTCCATTTTGAAATGTCTGTGAAACTATTAATTGTCCATCAACTAGAAAATAGATGAAGCCTCACTATAATAATAAAGCATTTGCTTCTGCTAATTTTTATGTGAAAACAGGATGTATGATTATGGATCTTTAGACAGTCTTGATTTGGGATCAAAGAGTACAACTCTGTCATGAATTTGGAGCTGGAGTACCTGAATAGGACGCCTGGTTGGGTTTCCTTGGTTAAATTACACCCTGATCTGCATCTTCCTCTTATGTAAAAGAAACCAAAAACACTGGCTTTTAGGATAGATGTGTAGGGTCTGTCTCATGGGTTTGGGGGCTGAGGTGAGAATGACAGATGAGGCAGCAAGACTTTGAACCCAGATGTCACTTTCTCAAAAGACTTCACATTGATCTCACTCTCTTTTTTTTTTCTTTTCTTTTCTTTTTTTTTTTTCAGGTTTTGGCTCTGTCACCCAGGCTAGAATGCAGTGGTGCCATCTCAGCTCACGGCAACCTCCACCTCCCAGGCTCAAGCTGCCCTCCCATCTCAGTCTCCCGAGTAAGATGAGTGGGGTGGGGGTAGAAATGAGATTTTGCCATGTTACTTCGGCTGGTCTTGAACTCCTGTGCTCAAGTGATCTGCTTGTTTCAGCTCCCACAGCATTGAGATTACATGCATGAGCTGCCATGACCTGGCCACGTTAACTTTTTTGATATCTCCAAAATAATTATTTTACATTCAGTTGCAGGGATGCACTGACACAATTCAAAGAACCTCTATTAGTTTGGATGAGATTAGACTGTAGTAAAGAGGCCCAATAATAGCTGTGGTTAAAAGAAGAGAGACATTTGTTTTCTTTCTGACATAGCAGTAAACTACTGTTTAACTCTCTGTATTAGTCAGGGTTCTCTAGCGGGACAGAACTAATGGGAGATATACATATGTATCTCTCATTATATATATAGGTATATGAAGGAGAGTTTATTAAGTATTAACTCAGAGGATCACAGGTCCCACAATAGGCCATCTGCAGGCTGAGGAGCAAGGAGAGCCAGTCTGAGTTCTAAAACTGAACAAGTTGGAGTCTGATGTTCAAGGACATGAAGCATCCAGCATGGGAGAAAGAGCAAAAGAGGTAGGCTGGGAGCTTAGACTCATCTCTCTTCTCACATTTTTCTGCCTGCTTATATTCTAGCCATGCTCGCAGCAGATTAGATTGTGCATGTAATCCCAATGCTGTGGGAGGCCGAAGCAAGCAGATCACTTGAGCCCAGGAGTTCAAGACCAGCCTAGGCAACATGGCAAAATTCCATTTCTCCCCCTCCCCCCCACCAAAAAAAATTAGCCACTCATCTTACTCAGGAGGCTGAGATGGGAGGGCAGCTTGACGCTGGGAGGTAGAGGTTGCAGGCAGTATTAACCATCACACTCTCTATAATGAAGCACCATTTCCATGCAATAGCCACAACTCTGTGCCATTCTACTCTATATCTCTACACAGTAGAGAAGTAGTATTCACCATCTACCTGGTAGATGTGCCACTCAGCTGATTGTTGATTCTGTTGATGATCATGTAGGTGACCCATATTAACTCCAATATCATAATGACTTTGACACAGTTGACAGTTTTCCATGTATAGCAGGGCTTTCCCCAATATTCCAAGACTTGATTTTGTTGAGACTGTCATATTCTAGAACTTAGATGTGGATTTCAATTAAGGTGGTATTTAATTGAAATTTAGATTTAATTGAAAGTTTAAAATAACAGGAAGCTATGAAGATAATTTGAATATTATTTGTAACAAGTTTGTTGTTAATTTAGGAAGAACTTGTGGACTAAGGCTTTGAAAAATTAACAGAGTTTGGATAGGTAAGTCTCTGGGACAGAGGAGAGCACAGCATGTAAGTTCGGTAAGTGAGGGTCTGAGAGGTGGTATTGATGGCAGGCCTATATAAGAGACAGAAGTAGGGAAGAATGCTGGATATTTGAATTGGGGGCAGGTGATGAAGCAAATGATAGGCACAGAATGCATTATTCTTCTGCAGATAGATGATGATAATAATAATAACATATAAGAATTCAGACTGATGCATAAGGACTAAAAGAACTAGAACATTCTTTTGAGAAAACCAGTTCCATGAAGCAGATAGTTGTTAGACTTTAAACCTCATACATCTTGTAACATGTGTATGAAAAGGAGAAAGTCAGGAATTAATCTAAGTTTAAAGAAAAAATATATCACCTTTATCATCCGGTTATTGGTTTTCTTACTTGGAAATGGATTTGTTATAAATAAAATGTGTTTAAAAATATCTTGGGTAGAGTTTTCATGGCGTCATATGCATTGCTATGTTAGGCTAGATGAAGTGTTTACATAGCCATACATTTTTAAAGTTTTTGGTAGTACCTTCTTAGCCTGTGATTGAGACATCTCTGGTTAAGTAAATTAATGTTTCTATTTTCAGTGACTCACTTGGAATAACACATTTATTTTTAAGCCTGCACTGGCCTTTATAATCTTTCTACTGAAAAATAAAATGGTGGTTCATTATCTTGATTTTTATGCTAGCAAGCACCGAGAAGCGGGGAAGATTTCCTTTTCTTGTGTTTCACTGTGGCACCCACTGATCTACACCTGGCACTCTGTAATATGCATGTGTTGTAGATTATACCCGATGAAAGGTTCTGTGCTGTCATCCCAGCCCATGCTCTGTCATATCAACCTGTTGGCAAATTATAGCTGTTATTCCTGCCAAATTAGTCAGCTGCAATGGAAACATCTATCTGAGATGTGTGCTTTCTGTCGTAGAATAAAAATTAGAGAGGCAACGTGATTGTCACACATGTGCCTGTAAGTTGTAGATTTAATGCCATTGTGGTGGAAGTACAGGAAGAAGAAAACGCTGGGAGAGACATTTTCATTTTATTAATATATAAAAATTGGTATCTTAAAAACAAAGAAAATACTAGAGACCTTTTTTTTTTTTAAAATTTTAAAGGTTTTTGTTTTGTTTTGTTTTTGAGACCAGATTTCACTCTTGTTTCCCAGGCTGGAGTGCAATGGCATGATCTTGGCTCACTACAACCTTTGCCTTTCGGGTTCAAGTGATTCTCCTGCCTCAGTCTCCCAGGTAGCTGGGATTGGAGCCTTGTGCCACCATGCCCGGCTAATTTTTTTTTGTTTGTATTTTTTTTTTTTTTAGTAGAGATGGGCTTTCACCATGTTGGCCAGGCTGGTCTTGAACTCCTGACCTCAGGTGATCCACCCACCTTGGCCTCTCAAAGTGCTGGGATTATAGGTATGAACTGTACTTGGCTTCCTGGAGTCCTCTTAAAGGGAAAAATCATATCTTCTTTAAATATAAAAAAGAATTTCCCTCTTCAGTCATGTAATGATAGTTCATCTTTATCTTGGTGGATATCCATTGCTTTTGACACAGATTTAATTCAATTAGACATTTTTATAACTACTTATGATAATTATATAGAAAGGAGCAAGGTGCTTAGGAAATAAGACATTATCTTCAAAGCCTAAATAGCATATGAAGGTCAGATACTGTAGAAAACCATTCTCTGCTTTTTTTTTTTTTTTTAATTTTTTAGAGTCTGTGTTTGGTGCTGTGTTAAATATTATTATTCTTTTCTTGCATTTCTCCATGAATATCTACTTGAATTTTGAATGTGAACATACCCTGTTTTTTTTTTTTAATTAAAAGAGAAATATTTTGGAGGAGAAGGCAACTGTTCGTCATCTCAGTAAATTCAGAAAACAACACTAATGTGTTTTGTAAATACTGGCTTAAAAATAGGAATGGAGGAGTAAATTTGAGTGATTTCTAAACACTCTATTGTAAAACATTTGTTAACATAAGCCTTGTTTACTTCACACAATTAATGTATAATCTAATACCCATTTTGAAAAGCTAAAACTATTACTCTCATCTGACGTAAGATGACCATACATCAAAAATTTTATTTAACTAAAAAAATTTACTTATTAATTTGTGAAAAAGCCAATGAGATATATAGCAAGATCAAAAGAGAAATCAAAGTACCACACTCTTATTGTCAGATTAGGAATGCTGTAATAAATTTGCAAGTGAATGCAAACTGTCAGTATCTACAGAACAATAATCAATTGCATTTCACAGGCACAATTTACATTTCTACAGGTAGCAATTATTTGTATTATTATCAAATTTCTTCAAGTGCTCTACAACTTAATATCTAGCTCTACAGTTATAAAATAGCCTGCTCAAAGACTAAAATTGTGTAAAAGTTTGCACATCCCTAAAATTGGGCATATAAAGGTACACAACTCAAAAGTGTCAGACTGTATCACTCCATTGAAAGGCTAGCCTGTAATCACTTTTGCTCATTTGAAACATTTGCACATTTCTTTCATATACTAGATAGAGAGAAAGCAGATATTAATAAGTAGTTTCAAATACTGAAAAAATTAAGCTATCATAGGGATGGTGGTTATTCAGAACCTGAATGAGCATTAAGTTGTCTCATGTTCAATTCTGTATCTTCATTATTACTTCATCCTATGTGTATTTCCCTGATTCTACCTTCTACCTCTATCAATCCCAAATAAAACAAAATAATCTATGATCTGAAACCAGACACTAATAGTGAGATCAAATGAAATGACAAAATAAAAGGCCATTGCAAGCAAATCAGAAAAAAAGAGAAAAGGCAAATAGAAAGATGACTTGAGAGGACATGTGTTCATTTATTCCTTTATTCGTTAAACATTTATGGGGCAAGAATCATGCTATATGCTGTGATCAAAGATGAAAGATAAGCCTTGACCTTGAGGATTTCTTAGATTTGTAAAGGAAAAAAATAGCCTGTAGTAACAAAAATATTGTAAAGCTATCTGATAATTTCTTGAGAATATGAAAAAAATTTCTTTTTCTCACTGCATATATTAGTGTATCAAATATGAAATAGTTTAGAATTTATCTTTATTGTCTGATCTTACACTGAAAGGTTTAGAGCAAGATACTAATTTTACTTTAATTTTGCTTTTACTGAGTATCAAAAGCAAAAATAATTATGTGACTACCATGTATAATTTAAAATTTAAAAGTAATGCTTAATTTGTAAAAGATGTTAAATTAACTTTTATGATTATTTAGTGTCCACAGATATTAGAATAGAAAATCTGAGACTATTCTGATCTTGGAAATTAAGGACAAGGATGGTGTTGTGTTTATTATTGATCTCTAGCACTTACCTTAGAATCTGGAACATAGTATTTATATTCCTAGTCAGCTGTGGGTCACACACGTTTGTTTGCTCACCCTTTTCCTTGCTCAAGCCACCCCAATTTTGTTTGGGCATCAGGGAACAGCACACTCAGAAATAATGTGCCCAGCCCTGTGAGGTAGATCATAGTTGGTCTAAGATATCACAATAATCCCATTCATTTTTTGTAGTGACTGGTCTAATAGTGATCATGCTGTCCCTTTTTGGACAATGAGTTGTAAAGGAGAGAAGCTGAGGGCTTCTGGGAAAAAAATATTTCTACCCTGATTAACAGAGACGTGAGAGGGGCCCCTTTTCTTTTATTCTTGAATGCTCTTGTGTCAATTTTTGTTGTAGAAACTGTGGAAGCCATATGGTGATCACAAGAAATCTGGGACAATTTCAGACAAAGTGACCTAAAGCTTTCACTCTGTTGAGCTTCTTGTTATTAGGGATGATAAACCTTATTATTTATGGCATTAAAAAAACACTTGCGTTTGAAAGTATTTGAATTTAACCTTAATTTGATGCAATTTCAGAGTTGTGATTTAAAAATTACCATGAAAATCTTTTTTTTATATGATAATACAGGACCTCGAGATGGTAGAAGTGGATTCTAAATATCTTGTTTCTGTGATAAACTAATTAAACTGTCTTATTAGTAAACTGGGAAGAATAGTATTTTAAAGTGAACTTTCATAAATATGAAGGTATTGTTCAAACAAAAACATTATAAGGCTTACAGATAATGAGCTTTAGTACCATATTTGTTCCTTCTTTTTTCCTGAAGTAAAGTAGATACTTCAGCATTTCATCACTAATGTTTACCAACTTTCTTTGCACATGGGTTCTGTAGTAAGAGCTGGTAACATAAAGGGATAGAGATAATTTAGTGCACATTGGATTTCATGGCTCTATGATGCTTTACAAATATCCACTCATTTAATCCTTAATATGATTAAATGTGACTATATGGCAGCCACTACTATATTACAAAGAAAAGGAAACTGAGACACAGAGATGTCACGGAACTTGCCCAAGGCCAAACAGCTGGAAAGAGTAAAGTCAGAATTTGAACTCGAGTAGCGAGGCTACTTCAGAGGTGTTGTGCTTCTATCTAATGTGCGACTTCGTCTTTCACACAATCTAGACTATTAGATGGTATTTCCTTGCTCTCTCACTAGCCTCCATGTTGTCTGCCATTCATCAGCCTCACCCTTATGGAAATTATTCTTGCCAAAGTGACCCAAGTTTTTTTTTTTTTTTTTTATTATTATTATGTTGACTTGCTCCTTTCTGTCAATGGTTCAACCTTCCTGACTCACCTTCTCTAACAATGTAACAATACATTTTCCTGGACTTTTCCCATTTCGTATGGGGTTATATACTTTTTTCTTTAACATTAAAGCTATCTTTAACAACTTTCATTTTTCATACCACACCATACCATACCATCAGTTTTCTGAGCTAGTTTGTAAGTTTAAGAACAAGGGTTGGTGTTTCTGCCCCTGTATAACCAATATGCTTAGGCTGGTGCCCTCTTCAGCTTCTTCTTCAGTCTGCTGAGCACTGCCAAGGAAGAGCAGCCTCAACGAAGGCATCTCAACTGCATGATTGGAGTGGGTAGTGAGAGAGGTGGAGGTGGCCCTTTGGCTGCCTCTGGCTCTGGCTGGCTGTTTGAGGCTCCGCTGTGCCAGGTCAGGGCGGAGGCCCTGATGGCTTAGGAAATTGATATACTGGCACACCTGATATATTCATCACTCACAGCAACTGAAAAAGTCTGCTATAGACAGTGGAAACTATCAAAGTTTACAAAGTGGTATTCAAGGGAGATTAACCCAAAAGTAGTATACATGTGGGGAGACTGTTTGGGGCAGGATGATAAAATAAGTGATTACCAAAGTCCAGGTGTGAAATATGCATACCTGCAATGACATGGCATAGTAACAATAAAAAGAAGAAAGTCAAGAGACATAGTACTCGATGGGAGACAGAGGAAGAAAATATGATATCCTAGTATTGAACCTGGAAGACTGGGGAAATGATGGTTCCACTTAAAGGGCAAGGAAGGGAAAATCCAGAGGATAAACTGGTTTCCATGAATAAAGACAATAAGCTAGGCTGTACATATCAAGTTCAAGGTGCTTGGAAATGGAAATTAGAGATGTGAGAAGTTTAGTGAAGGGCTCAGTATTGGACATAACACTTTAGGAGCTATCTATGAGAGGTAATAGTTAAAATCATCAGTGTAAATGAAGTTTCTGAATAAGAGTTTGCAAAAGAAAAACAAAGATAGGACTAAGTCTTAGGATAGCATTTTCAAAGTAGGGCTCCCAGACAAGCAGCATCAGCAACTGGTAACCTCTTAGAAATATGAATTATCAGATTGATGTAGATAAAGGCTGATATATATAAAGACTGGGCCACCTCTGGGCACACTGCCTGTGATTTATCCCTGCTACACAAGGAGTGATTAAAAAAATACAAGTTCTATAGCAAAGACAATAGAAAGCAAAAAGAACAAAGATGGAAGCATCACGCTACCTGACTTCAAACTATGCTACAAGGCTGCAGTAACCAAAACAGCATGGTACTGGTACCAAAACCAATATATAGACCAATGGAACAGAACAGAGGTCTCAGAAATAAGACCACACATGTATAACTATCTGATCTTCGACAAATCTGACAAAAACAAGCAATAGGGAAAGGATTCCCTGTTTAATAAATGGTGCTGAAAAAACTAGCCATATGAAGAAAAAAGAAACTGGACCCCTTCCTTACATATTATACAAAAATTAACTCAAGATGGATGAAATACTTAAATATAAAACCTAAAATCATAAAACCCTAGAAGAAAACCTAAGCAATACCATTAAAGACATAGGCATGGGCAAAAACATCATGACTAAAACAGCAAAAGCAATTGCAACAAAAGCCAGAATTGGCAAATAAGATCTAATTAAATGAAAGAACTTCTTCACATCCAAAGAAACTACCATCAGAGTGAACAGGCAACCTACAGAATGGGAGAAAAATTTTGCAATCTATCCATCTGACAAAAGTCAAATATCCAGAATCTATAAGGAACTGAAACAAATTTACAGGAAAAAAACAAACAACCCCATCAAAAAGTGGACAAAGGATATGAACAAATGCTTCTCAAAAGAAGATATTTATGTGGCCAACAAACAATGAAAAAAAACTCATCATCACTGGTCATTAGAGAAATGCAAATCAAAACCACAATGAGATACCATCATTGCCAGTTAGAAAGACGATCATTAAAAAGTCAAGAAACAACAGATGCTGGAGAGGATATGGAGAAATAGGAACACTTTTACACTGTTGGTGGGAGTGTAAATTAGTTCAACCATTGTGGAAGACAGTGTGGCTATTCCTCAAGAATCTAGAACCAGAAATACCATTTGACCCAGCAATCCCATTACTGGGTAGATACCCAGAGGGTTATAAATCATTCTATAAAGACACATGCACATGCGTGTTTATTGCAGCATTATTTACAATAGCAAAGACTTGGAACCAACCCAAATGCCTATCAGTGATAGACTAGATAAAGAAAATGTGGCACATATACACACTATGGAATACTATGCAGCCATAAAAAGGATGAGTTCATATCCTTTGCAGGGACACAAATGAAGCTGAAACCATTATTCTCAGCAAATACAGGAAAAGAAAACCAAACACTGGATGTTCTTACTCATAAATGGGAGCTGAACAAGGAGAACACATGGATACAGGGAGAGGAACATCACACACCAGGCCTGTTGGGGGGTGGAGGCAAGGGGAGGGAAAACATTAGGACAAGTACCTAATGCATGTGGAGCTTAAAACCTAGATGATGGGTTGATAGGTGCCACAAACCACCATGACACATGTATACCTATGTAACAAAATGGACATTCTGCACATGTATCCTAGAACTTAAAGTAAAATTAAAAAAAAAAAAACCTTCACTAATTTTTCTTTTTTTCTTTTTTTCAGTGCCTTGCTCTGTTGCCTAACCTGGAACACAGTGGCATGATCTTGGCTCACTGCAACCTCCGCCTCCTGGGTTCAAGCAACTCTTCTGCCTCAGCCTCCCAAGTAGCTGAAAAAAAATACGTGGTCTAGCTGTTACCCAGGCTGAAGTGCAGTGGCACAATTATAGCTCACTGTAGCCTCAAGCTCTTGGGCTCAAGCAATCCTCCTGCCTCAGCCTCCTGAGTAGCTGGGACTACAGGCACACACCACCACACCTGGCTAATGGGCTAATTTTTGTTGTTGTTGTTGTTAGTTTTTTGTAGAGACAAGGATCTCACTTAGCTACACAGGCTCATCTCAAACTTCTGACTCCTGCCTAGGTTTACCAGAGTTTTGGGATTATAGGTGTGAGCCACAGAACCTGGCTGGGAAAACATATTTTAAGTTAATTCTTTTTTTCCTGTGATATAGGATAGACTTGGGCATGTGTATTAGCAGAAGGGAAGGGGCCAGAGGCGAGGGATAGGACACCAATTTAAGCAAGTCCCTGCTTTATTCACCCTTTCTGTAACATCTATTTGTAAATTTGTATTTGTAGACGTTTATATCTATCTCTGTATTCCTATCTGTACCCTGTTCGTTATTTATCAGTGATGCCTGTTTCATGATGCTGAGTAAGCATCTTGTAGAGACTGAAATCTCCAGGACAAGAATTACGAAGAAGTCAGAACAGCCAAAGAAAAGATCATATTAGGATTATTTGATGAATTTAACTTCTATAGGAACATTTTCTGAGAAACCACTATTCTGTGCATTCCCTGCTCAGAAAATAAAAAAGTGCCCTTCAAGGTTGATCCTTACCCAACTAGGGTAGCATGAATCCTAGAAAACACCTTTAATTTTATTTTTCTCTTAAGGACAAAGTGGTTCAGGAGGAATTTAAACAAACTCTTGAAACCATAATCTGTTTTATAAAACTTTTACTTTCTTCTCTTATATTTTTATAGCAGCATCCTAATCTGTGTTTACATACTTAGTTTTTTTGTTTTTTTTTTTTTACTGAAAACTTCAGCATTATACAATACTTCTTTCAAAAGTTTTTCAAGTTTTTTTAAAAAATAAAAACATTGGAGAGATGAGGTAATATTCTGTTTTTGTTCTTATCTTTTGTTCTTTGTAATCTGTTAATGCTATTATGTTTACATAACCTTTTATTCTTTTAAAGCTATTTTCAGTAATTTAATTTAATTCTCAGATGTGTGATCCTTGGTAAGTTATCTAACATCTTTGTACATCAATTCTCTCACCAGAAAAATGGGTTTATAATATGAACCTACTTCAAAGCATTTCAGGGATAATAGTAAAAATAACATTTTAAAAATTTAATGATGATTGTAACTCAACTAGATAATTTCCAAAATAATCAGTACATAAAAATAACACTTTTCATCCAGATTTATAGTTGGGAATATTGTGATTGAATAAAGCAATGTGCTCTATTGAATTCTAATTAGACTTTGACTCCCTATATTAAAATATCAGCAGTTTTCTATCTTTCATAACAGGTTATTTACACAGGTACAATGTGAGTCAAATCATTTATCCTCAAACTTAATAAGTATATAATCAAAGTATGTATGCATATAAATACATATATATGACATAAGGCATTCTAACTTTCAATAGCATTGTGAAACACATGCATACAATATTAATCTGTGCTAACAGAGAAGCAAATTTTGTGGTCCACAGCTATTTATAAGAATGACAGTGAAGACTGGAGCAGATTGGAGAAAACTGTTTGGCAGAATTCTTGTATTCTCAAGAAAGTCGTTAAATCCAGTGGTTAGGGAAGTATGAGTGATTCTTAGAATTCAACCCTTGGAATCTTCTAATCTTCTAGATTAGATCAGTGGACAAGATTAGATACTTGCATTTTTCTATTGAATGTTGGAACATGAGACCAGTAGACAAATCTTCTTTTTACTTGTTGAGCAAGACAGAAGGCAAGTTTGTGTGTGTGTGTGTGTGTGTGTGTGTATGTGCACGCCCACACACATGCATGGGTATACACACGTGTGGTTTGGGGAGGAGAGAGTAAAAACAAGGGTTTATGGACATGCTGGCCTCTTCCGGTGATTCTGATGGGTACCAGGTAGAATTTGCAATTTTGTTTCTGTTTGATTAAAGATACGATATGATGCCATATGAGGACATTGAAAAGTTCGTACTCTGATCTATATGAATTTGGATCATTTGGTTATGTAAGTTTTTCCATAGCATTCTTGCTGAAGCACAGCTTTCTCTGAAATACATTGATGTTTTTGTTCTATATAGATTCAGAATTTTTCTCCTTTAAACAGATCTTAGTGATCTTTGCTTTCAACTCTTTTATTTTACAGATGATTATGATGAAGTGTAAAATATGTGTTACCCTGTATTATAGTCAGTTCTGGCTACTATCATGGAATATCATAGACTGCATGGTTTATACACAGTAGAGATTTGGTTTTCACAGTTCTGGAGATGGTAGTTGGCCATCTGGAAGTTCCAGATGCTGGGAATCAGGGTGGTGCCAGCATGATCAACTTCTGGTGAGGACCCTCTTCTGGGTCGAAGACTGCCAACTTCTTATTGTATTGTCACATGCCAGAGAGAAATAAATCATCTCTTATATTTCTTCTTATAAAGACACCCATCCCATTCATGGGGGCTCCATGTTCATGGCCTACCCACCTCTTGAAGGCTCCACCTCTTAATGCCGTCAAATTTGGGGGTTATGATTTCAACATATGCATTTTTGGGGAATATCAACATTCAGACCGTAACAGTTATTTTCTCCCACCTCCTCCCCTTTTTAAAATAATCATTTTGCAAACTCCAATTGTGCTGTGCATAGAGAATAGCAGAATTTAATTTTGTACCCTTTATTCTTCTTGGTCTTTAAATATTAGGCACAACTAATTTTTTCAAGTTAAAAAATAAATATAAACATGCTCCGTGTACTGCTTTTTCTTATATATTTTAACCTTATCATTCTGACAATATCTGCAGAGAATGAATAATTCATCATTGGCACCCCTATTTACTGTAGATGTTTTATCTTTCTACTCAGTGTTTATTAAAGACTTATTTATCTTGTCGACTGGGCATGGTGGGTCACACCTGTAATCCCAGTACTTTGGGAGGCTGAGGTAAGAAGATAGCTTGAGCTCAGGAGTTTGAGACCAGCCTCGGAGACATAGCGAGATCTTTCCTCTACTAGAAAAGCAAAATTAGCTGGGCATGGTGGTGCACAGCTGTAATTCCAGCTACTTGGGAGGCTGAGGTGGAAGGATCGCTTGAGCCCAGGAGGTCAAGGCTGAAGTGAGCCATGATTGTATCACTGCACTCCAGCCTGAACAACAGAAAAGGACCAAGTCTCAAAAAAAAAAAAAAAAAGAATTATTTATCTTGTCATCTCAGTGCTGCTAGAAGCATAAAATTATAAGCACTCAGTCTTCTTTCTGATCTTTATTTTGCATTTATTGGTTCTTAGTTCTATGATTACAGTGTCTTGTAATACATGAGATGAAATGCTTAGCATTATTTCAGTTGTTTCTTTCTAGCAGACATGGTTTATCAGAACTGAATTCAGGTAAACCTGGCTGTGAGTTTAGACTTACGTAGATGTTTTGGATCCAGTTAGCATATACTCATGGTATGGTTACAAAACTAATGCCTATCTACATTCCATTTTTGGATACAACCTTACAATTGTCCAGGATATTCTCTGGGAGGATTCCTTGAGTCATAATTGTTTTAATGGTTTTTATACAAATTGCATTTGCTCCTACTGAGAGAAATTTGCATGGTGAACATATAATAAAGTAAGGGAGAAAAAGCTGATACTAATCATATTTGCAAGTGGCAGCTAATTAAAAAAAAGGCAATTTAGGTGTTTTTCCTTTTTTTATTGTGAAATATACATACAGGAATTATATATACTGTGTACATTTAAAAAATGTGAAATGCTTGATGAATTTTTCTAATTTTTGTATCTGGCCATGTTAATGTTTTGTTTCTTTTCTAAGTTTGAGACACCTGATTCGTTTCTTCAAGTCAAACTTCAGCTCTACTCTTATTTCCAAAAGTACCATAGCATCTTTACAGATTTCTCTCTTCTACTTTCCCACCTCAGAGATTCTCGTTATTTTATCTGGTTAAAGCTTGGGCATCAGAATTTTAAAAAACTCCCCAGTGTTTCTGATGTGCAGAGATTTTTGAGAATCGCACTAGAGTCTGGTGTATCTTGCTGTATCCTGCTTCCCTTTCTTTACATGTGCTAATTCCTCTGCCAGCCCCTTGATCTCTTTTTGTCTCTTGCCAGACTTGCTCATCCATCACGACTGCCCCTTGATGCCTCTCTTCTTCCTTATAGACTTCCCTGACTTGTTAAGGAAAGTTGAAAGTTTCTTACTTTGTGTTTTTTTTCTTCAAATCTCCCTTAAATCACCTCTCAGATCATTTTACATTTATTTTTATGTGACATTATTTTCCGTGCAGGAACCCTATCATTCCATTTCGCGCTATCAGAAAAGGTAGCCGGGAACCTAGGCCCTTGTAGACGTCTTCCCCCAAAATCATGCTTTTCTTTATTCTACAGAGAAAACAGTTCATGTTTCTAGTTAATTAGTGCTAATTAAATTATACTCTTTGAATGGATTTTAAATTTGTACTCCATAAAACAATAAGAAATGTTCTCAGTATAAACATGTTTTCAGTTATTTCTGATCAGCATAATTTACATGAAGTGTGAAAAAGGTGTATCTACTTTAGGTTTTGTTTGCATTTCTAAACTGTACTTTCTGTTTCACTCTTCTCTATCATTCATTGTTGCTTTCGCAGATGGCAGTGTGGGGGAAAGTGCATCAGGCCTGATAGTCACACAGACAGCAGCTGGAATCCTGGTTGACCACTTATCTTTCTCTGTGAACTTGCTTAAGTTTCTTAATTCCTCTGACCCTTAGGGTAGTCTTCTGAAATTAAAAAATGATAAAATCTGCTAGGAGTAAGTAAAATAATACATATAAAGCACTTACAACCACTAAGTTCTAGCTATTATTTATTTATCTAGTAGAGGTGCAAACACTTTTGCAACCTCAGTACTATTTAAATATTTTACCTTGAACAAAATAAATGGTGATTATTAACTACGTGTATGTATGTGTTGGTAATTTTATGTTTAATGGTTATTAATAGTGTAAAATATGACTGCTACTCAATTCTCTTCTTCCCTTCCCCCCTTTTTTTGACTTAGTCATTACAACACTGAAACTATTTTGTAATGATAAACTTGGAGGTTTATATTATTTAGAAGCATCATTAATGCTTAGAAGTATTGATGATTCTTATCAGTAATAACATTTGGAAGCACTGGTGTATAGGGCTGGTATTTCTTTGCTTTGAGGAAAATGAAAATAAGGCATCCAAAAAGACGTAAGTCAGAGGATCTGCATAATACACAGAACCTTTGTCCCCAGTGCTAGAAGAAAGACTCACTCCAATGACTCCAATGCTTGGCTTAATCTCCCTCTACATTTCATGTCAAAACCAGCTTACGTTCTTTGGCAAATGGGAACCAACTAATTTTTTTGCTTATATTTCCTTTTTAACCCAAGCTTAGTATTTTATTAATTCCACTTCTCAAATTGATCCTAAGTTAATTGATATTAGAAAAAAAGTAGTAAAACATTAGTTTTATGCTTAATTGGCCTATAGGGGCTATCTCAGAAAAAACTTATGACACATCTTCCTACCCCATCTAGTCCATTAACAATACGATATATAAATGGAAACATTTAAAGATTATTATTACCTTTACTTTGTAATGCATGCCTATCTCTTACTGCTTTTTCTTTCAAACACAGGCCAATGCCTGCATTAACAGTATTTCAAAATCGAGTCAAATCTGAGAGGACAATAACTATGTAGTGCTCAAAAGATAACAATGCTTCATATTAAAGCACCATGAGTTCAAGTTCTACCAGAGTACACAAAGGAAACCCTGGGTGCGTTGCCCAGTTTTAACATATGAATTGCTAAAATAAGAGATGCCCAAGTTTAAAATAACAGCATTCAGATTTCTTTATAGAATTTAAAGAATGGAAAACACTTGCAAAAATATCAGCAGACAGAGGCAGGAAGAACAAACGGTAACCAAATTGGTTCCTGTGACAAACCATAACATTTACTTTAAACCATCAGTGTGCTATTCAGTAAAACGCAGGCTACCACTCTTTTAATAGATCCCAGGCCTTGTTAAACTCACTGGTCTGCAAGAATTACCCAGGTCAAGAGCAGGTCAAAAAGTGAAAACCCATGTGAAAGTAAACTTTGAAATATCTGCTTTTGAAGAGACTCAGCCGACTGTCTCCTCTGTAGTAAATACACTTCCTTTTTGTGTACGATATTGTTCAATATACTGTACTTAAAATACACACAGGTAACATAAACGGCACTATGCTATTTTATGTCCTTTCTCTTTAGTGCAGTTTCAACCTCTTCTGTAGGTGGTGAATCTTTCTTAACTTATTTACTTTCTAAAGCCTTAAAAAAACCCCACTAAACTTAATAAAGTTGTTACTCTGCTTTGAATAGTTGCTTCCGTTTTGTTTTAAAATATCTATGCTCTATTTAAACTAGACCTTTGATTCCCTCATAGTCAGAATAAAGAAGCTGGAGGGTGACTCACTGTGGAATTTATTTGCCTGGTAAACTGGGTATTAATCTGGCCTACAATACACTTGCTCCAGATTTTGTTCAAGTGTAAGGTCATACTGTGAAGCTGTTTTTCATTTTGTTTTATATGTGTTAATATAATGCCTTATGAATTACTCTAGAGTTTTGTTCTGACAGCTAAAAAGCATAATCGTTTTTCCTTTCAAGGGGATTGAAAGCAAAGCAATTCACTCTATATTTGAAATGATTTATCTGGGATCCTTTCTCTCACATCTTGCCTTAATGTTTATAGAGAATATTCTTTGAATTTTTACTGGTAGCATTGTATTTATCAAGCTCTTTGCCTCTTTGCCTGTTTCTCAAAATTGAGTCCATTTTACGTTATGATCTTTTAGAGTTTATTGGCAAAACTGCCTGCAGAGTTAATGGGCACCATACTATGATTTTGATAAGAAAGAAATAGTCTCCTGAGAATTTAAATCAGAGTTTTCCTGATAGAAAAAAAGAAAGATCCTTCTACTGTCTTCTAAGGAACAAGAGACAAAGTGAGGCATAATTTTTCATGCATTTAATTATAGGACAATGTGTCTGTATATAGTGACTGTAAATGAACAATATAATTGCAAAAGATACAGTGTCAGTCTCTGAATGAAGAGAGAAAAATGACCATGTATTTTCCTAAACACATGTGAAAATAAAAAATAAATAAAAACTAACATCTAAAGATACATAAGATGGGTGCCAAATGGCAATGATGGTGGTGGTAGTGGCGGGAAGTGGTACTATTGATTAGAGCTAATAGTTATGAAGTACTTACCAAGTGTCTGGAATGTTATGAATAGTCTATGTGTATGAAATTATTTAATCCTCACAAAACCATATGAAGTAGGTAGTATGATTGTTCTTATGGGCTGCAGAGATTAGGTAACCTGCCCAAAGTCACAGAGATAGAAAGTGCAATAAGTGGGTTCAAACCTGGTTTTCTTGTTCCAAAGCCTGTGCTTTCAAACACAGTGGTAAATGATGTAAGATTTAAGAAAACTTTAGAAGACTTCAAAGACAGAAGAAATTACTTCCAACTGGGGTTACTAAAGAAGGCGTTGTACAGAAGGTGGGCTTCAGTTGATTGTGGAGGCTGATTAGTTGATTGTAGTTGTGTGGAAGTACATCCTGTGGCTGGCTCTGGCCTCGTTGTTCCCCGGCACCAAGCACTGGACCTGGTGCACACCACACACGTGAAGATTAAATTAATCTAAATTGCTAATTATTTCATTAACTGTATCCCTAATGATCTGGCAGTACATTTGAATATTGTAATTCATTGATCTGGCAATACATTTAAATATGACACTGTATTTAACTGGACATAAACTTTTTATTTTATTTTTTACTTTAGGTACATACTATATTTGGCATTTCTCCCCATGTTATCCCTCCCCACCCTCCCCACCCCCACACCCCCCACTGTCTCTCCCCTGCCTCCTGCAACTGCACCCAGTGTGTGATGCTCCTCTCCCTAAGTCCACGTGTTCTCATGACATAAACTTTTAAAAAACCTCCATAACACATAAATGCACATAAATATGTTCTACTCAAACTTTCCTCTTCTGTGAAAACTTCTTCATAAACCTATATAAATCCATTCATTTTTCTATTTGCTCAGTATAATTCTAATAACTATAAGGAAGTGGCTTATATTTGTTTGTGTTCCAGCTCTTTAATATTTACTTGTTCTCTTCTTATTTTATATTTTTCTAGGCCAAAGTCATATTAATTTATTTAGAATTCTGGCTCCTTTATGTATTTGATCATAGTAATCCAGTTAACTACTAACAATAGATAAAAGTAGATAATATAAAAAAGGATGAATCAACAAAGGAGATTCAGATATGCTGTTTAATATGTTTAAATAACACTACCCATAGTTTTTAGCAATCAGTAGGGTTTTTATTGCAGATCTTAAAAATCTTTACACTCAAAGAATTTATAGCTTTGTGTTACATATAAAAGAAATAACTGAAGACAATATTTGTATTTTTAAAGAATGATGGTTTTAGAGTCTGACACTTGTGGTTGCAAAACCCAGCTCTGTTGCCTCTGGTCCAATGTTAAGGGGAAATTTAGTAAAACTGTTAAAACATCAAATTACTTACACATTATAGAATTTTAATGATAATTACATAATATAAATATAATTTAATGTATAAATACTTAGTATAGTTTCTTTTACATAAAGAGAATCTAATAAATGGTAATAGGGACTATAATTATTACTGTTTTTTATTGTGGAAGGCATTCAAAGGGGTCCATATAATTATGTTGGTTGGAGCTTTCAGAAAAAGGTAGACCTTAAAGATTGAGTTAGGAAGAAAGGAGTGGGAAACATTTCAGCAAGAGAAAGAGCATGTCCAAAGACATAGGGAAGGAATAAATCTGTCTCCTATTAAACTATGTAAGAAGTTGGCCAGCGTGGTGAGAAGTAGGAGCGTTAGACTGATAGAGACAGGCACATAGCCAAACAGCATTACTTGCACGCCTACATGATGTTGGGATATGCAAGTGCAGACTTGTGTTTTTTCTGAGCATAAATGGTCACTGCTACTCATGGAAGCAGGACCGGTAAGGGATCTTTGATTAAAAAAAAAAAAAGACCTTTAAAAAAAAAAAAAGAATAGTCAATGAATGGCTCCTAAAGCGGGAATGGGGCATAATGAAAGTGGTATTTTAAGAAGACTCAATCCGGTTGGGATGTGAGTAGTCTGTAAGAGGAAGAAGTTCTAGGCAGGAAGGCCAAGAGTGAGGCTTTTGTGTAGTAATCTAAAGATGATTTGATGCATAGCCCACCAAATAATGATGGAAGCAGGAGGAGTGCCAGGTGAAGAGATCAAGAAGCTGAGAGTCTGTGAGAGATGGCTTGAAATACAAAAGAGGTGTCAAAAACGAAAAAGTCACTGTACTCCGCAGGTTCTACTTTTTGTTTCTAATATTTAGGCATTTTAACACTTAAAAACTAGTGTTCCAAAAAACTGTAGTGACTGCTCTAAGACAACATTGTCCTACCGTTCTTGTAAGATATTGTGATAATATGAAAGGTTCACTTAACTGAAAATTCAAAGTTTAAATAAAAAGGTCTTCTAAATCTTATCAAATCTTAAACCATATTGTTTAAATTGAGTTTTATCATAACTATCTTTCCTTTAAGTAAATTACTTTCTGATGTGCTAGGGAAAAATCCTTTCACATTAACCAGATGAAGTAACATCAGTTTACTTTTGAAATTGTCTATTTTATTATTTCATCATTCCTTCTTTCTGAAAAGTGAAACAAAAAAAAATCCTTGAGACAATATAATTAGATCTTTTCATAATCTCAAAGATAGAATGAAGATAATTTAAAGTAGAATATTGGGATCTTTTTACAAATGAAGGGGAGGCGATTTGTGCTACATTTCTCAAGTTGATGCCTTGAAACTTGACCAGGAAAAAGTCACTTTCTCAGGGGGTAAAAACATTATTCATATTATGGGGAAGCGTAGTCCAGCACCTCATTTTTAAAAACTGTAGGTCTTTTATTAGTGCCAGTGACATCAGGATAAGGTTTTGTTTTAGCACATTGTTGTGAATTATTTCTAAACAAACATAGTTGCAGAAATAATGCTTCTACTTTTCATTGCTAATGAGAAATAATGGAATGAAATGGTCATGGAAATAAAATTATTTAGATATGGCTACAAAAACAAAATAGTTCCAAACTATTAACTTTTTTAAAAATCAAGCTTTTCATTTTCGTTATTTTACTCGAGACTGCAGGTTTAAGAACATAAACCTCAGAGTGAAACTGAAATGATTTAGTTTTTGAAAAAGATGGTAATGTATTTTGTTTTAGTTTTACATGCATACCAAAAAAGCACAGTTATTACAGATGGGATGTTTTATTGATATTATTTCCCAAATATATTTTGTGGTCATTTATTTTAAATTATATAATATACTGGATTTTTGATATTTGGGGTTATTAAGTATCATTTAACAAACTCTACATATGATGAAATAAAGCAGTCAAAATATTTAGAACTTTAGCATATAACTTAAAAAATAAGAGGATAAATACTTCATGATGACACAAAATTGATGTTATTAGGTAACAGTTACCAAGAAATAATATAGGCTACCAGTTTTTATTATTACGGCTCAGATGGAACTTTGAAAAAATATAACAAGGGTAACGTTCAATTAAAAACAATTTTTAGAAATCTATTCTTTCTGGCTTTGCATCTTACCCCTTTGACTAGGAAAGAAAACTGTCTAGAGATGAAGAATGTGAGCTTTTGTTACAGAGTTTGCACCATTTCCTAGCATAGAACCCTAGTGACAGTCTTTTTTAATGTTTGCGTTAAATTATTAATTATTCTGTTTGTTTGGCTTTGCTATCTGGTGGTATCGTTATAGAGATTACATGGCACTATTCCATTTCATCAGGAAGTTGCATTTTTATTTCTTACCTAAAGATACATTCAATCCAGTTGTAGGATAGCTTGAGATGTGTGGCAATGACTTGAAAAATAATCGCTTTTTCTTAGTCTTTAGATGAAGATTCCTAATTTAGAAAAAACTCAGTAGTTGCTCACCGACAGCCTGGGTAACGTCTTTTGTATTGGAAGATCACACTGGCGACTGTTTATTTACAAGGGTTTAAACATGCGTATCTTTATGGCTTTCTCCTGTCACAATGAATCACCAGCTATAAGTTGTCCTTTGTTAGTTTTGGGAACAATCAAATGAAACCCAGCAGGAGATCGGGGAGTGCATTGTCCAAGAGTGTAAAAATGCTGTGTTGATGACAGATCATACTGTTTTTATTAAAGCCAAGAACATTGACTTTACTTTGCTTTTTGACCCTGGTACTCTACTGTCAAGGTGATTTTATTTCTACAAATTTTCCTTCTGCTGGCCTCATCAATGATTCACCATAAAACATTAGACAAATTCCCATCATCTGTATATGATTATAGCAGATTCTGTTGTGCTGCTCACTGCAACTAAAAAGATATTTTTCAGCTTTGTCTAAAGGGGAATCAATTTGCTAACATTCTTCTTTCACACAATGTCTCCTTGTTTTAATACCCAATTAATTATAAAATGATTTGTACTCAGTGTAAAATATCTTGGTGTGTCATTTAATAACATCTGCTTAAAAGTTTAGGTTATCTTCATATATTTTTAAAAGAGAAAAAAATACCGTGTTTAGTAAATAATGATATACATGGGTAAGATATGTGGAATTATCTGGTCTGTTTAAGACATAAATGTAATGCAGCTCTCAGTTCTCAGAGTTACAACTTGTATTACATTTAGAAAATTGTTTGAAAATAACCTAAAATGTAACTAGATAAAACTGGTAATATATACAAGATAGTGAAGCTGTTAACATTACTGTACAAGCAGCAGTCTGTTGGAGGACCAGCCACTTCGACTCATCTTTCTCTTGTAATCGCAACTTGGTTTTCATTATGTCATTTCTATGGTGTGGTGCTTGTTATTCTATGACCTAAAATAGTTATACACAGGATTAAGAAGATTCAGTACATTCTTTCAGGAGATATATATTCTGTAAGTTTTATATAATAACAATAAAAAATAATGATTAACTGAGTGTCTATTAACTGCTGGGTGCTTTACATACATTATCTCAGTTACTCTTAACCTAGCAACATGGTATATTGATGATAAAACTGAGTCTCAGAATGGTTAAGTAGCTTATGCAAGATTTCAGAACTAGTAAGTGGCAGAACAGAGAATTAAATGCAGATTTGCCTAACTGAAGGCTAGTACTTTTCCCACTACGCTGCACAGGTTAGAAAGCCAGAGACTCCATGCTTTCACTGTGTAATATGCAATACGCTATCATGGTGAGAAGCTTTGGCTGCATATACTTTTCCCGCACAATTCTTAATGGCTACATCTTGTCTAATTATCTAAAAATGTTTCTTGTACCAATTGGGGCACCCCCTAAGGCCTATTCTTTCAACCTCTTTCCCTAGTGTGTCCTTTCACATGTCCTGAACCCCAACAATTTGCAATTAATGCTGGTTCACAATATGCTTTTTAATTATTTTTCTTAGGGAAAAATATCTTCCCCCCACTCTTGGTATCAATTAGAGAAAACTTTTTCCTTAGCACATTATTGGTGTCCTTCTGTCTCACATTTCTCCACCTCTGGGCAGATGGAGTGACTTCTGAAGACTGAATTTGGGAATAATGACTGAGCATGTCCTATCTCTACCATCCTTAATTTGGGACCTCACTGCTGGGATTGGCACCTTGCTTGGCCAGGGCACTGCTCGGGGCTGCTGCTCTTGGCTGGGAGAGTCTGTCTAATTCTGGGATTCCATTAGCAGACACATTTGGCTCTTGAATGAAGCTGCATCCTTCAACATGGCATCTATTAATAGAGCAATGAAGTTCTTGGTTTGGCTTCTATGGATATTCTTTGTTTTATTTCTTAACTTGTTTTGAACTTGGGTGGGGAAGCAGGATGACATTTATTGAAGACTCTCTCTGAGATTCCAAACATGCTATTCCTGTGACTTAGATTACCTCCTTCGATATCCTCCTACCAAAGTCCCATTTAACATTTAATTCCTTCTTAAATGCTTTCTTATCTGTGAAGTTTCCTCTTATGATGGCCCCGTGTGGATAGACTCTTTCCCTCCTTCAAATCTCCCTGGTTCTTTGTTATTACATTTATCATAGCCCCTATGATTCACTTATTTATTTACTTTATAAATATGATGTCATACTGCATGCATTGTCCTTGTATCTGGGGTTATAGCTGTGAACAATTCAAATTTGATCCCCAACTCTCTTGAAGTGGTAGCTTAGCAGAGTAAGCATGGATTGGAAAGTAATGACAAGTGGTATGACAGGTAAATGGAAGTGCAGGTACTCTGGGTAGTAGACCATATGCTAGGGGTGCCTAACCCACACCAGGGCAAGATCAAGGTGGCAACAAGGTCTCAGCGCAGCTGCGCTCCTTTCTGGAGCTTTAAGACTTCTTCCAAGCTTCTAAGTCACAAGAAGAAAGGACATTTAGGCTAATACCTGAAAAATGAGTGGGAGTTACATGGGTGAATGGGCTAAATGGCTAGGAGGTAGGATGTGGAAAGAAGAATACCTCCAGGGAAATAAACTAGCAGTTACGAAGAGTTTGGAAGTGAACAGAAAATAGGACATATCACAAGTATTGGAACTAGACTGTATTCTCAGTGAGCAGAACATCACACAATATATTAAAGATTTGTGGAAATGAATTATTTTTCATTAAAGTGAGTTCCCTTAATCTTTACTCTGGAGTACTCAATAATAAAAATTATTTTCAGAAGATTTATCATATGTCAGGTATCAGTTAGCATTGCATATACATTAGTTTATTTAATCTTTCTAATAATCTTATTATGGTACTATTATATCAATTTTAAAGATAATAAAACTAGATTGAGGTACAATAAGTAATTTGGCAAAGGTAATAAAACTAATAAGTGCAGAGCCCAGGAGCCATGAGTTACCTCATTCCAATGTCCTCCGTTTATATGATGATTACAGCTACTGCTGTGCTACTACAGAATATCATCTCTAATCAGTGTTTACTATGTGCAGTTACTGTTCTAAGTGCTTTATGTACATTATCTTAGTTAATCCTCATAATAGCCATATGAAGTTGGCAGTATTGTTTATTATCCCTGTTTTACAGGGAAAGACATTGAGACACGGGTGACTAAGGAGCTTGACTAAGTTCATAGAGCTAGTAGGTGGCAGAGTCAGGATCTGCATCCAGGCTGCCTCTCTATACAGCTCAAGATTCTTAATTATAATTTAAAGATGACAGCTATAATAAAGATTTTTGCCTATGTGCTAAAAGTCTTGGAGAAAGAAATGTTAAAAAATGTGTAGACTTTCAGAATAATTGGGTTTATAGGAGACATAAAAATTATTTTAGAAAGACCTGATTTTAAAAGTTGGTATATGTTCAAATATGAATATTACTTAGAAACAGTTCATAAAAGTCCATTGAGTTAAAAGAAAATGGGTAGTGATTAGTAAATAGTTTTGCCTAGTTGGTGTGGCCAAGAATCCAAATTCTGCCTGGAAAGGTCATTTTGAAATGGAGATATGGGATGGCAGGCAGTAGAGAGGCAGTTTTAAGACTCATGATTAGGACATGCCCTTTGATTTATAGAACATTAGATATATTTTTTATTTCCTGAAAACAGCTTCAAAAACAAAGAGATGGTTTAGGATTATTACAGTATTTGCAAAACTATAGATGTTTTTTCATTACTGTGCAGGTTATCTATATGCAACATGATATACGGAATTTTTCTTTGGGGAAATTGATAAAGTAGAAAATTGACTTGATATACACTACTCAGAGATTTGCTTTTATAGAACTTTAAGATTTTACAGGTTACAGAGGATTCTGAAAATTACTTAGTAAATTCATTCCTTGTGACAGATTTTGGAATTGCTCCCATGATGTATGTGGGAGTATAAAGGCACATGAAGTGATAGTAGTGGGGGTTAACCCTTAGAAGAAGGAGGAGGCCTCCATTTGCCTTGAGCCATGATTCATTCCTTACAATCCTTGAACACACACCTTTGTTTTCACCTCATTTTCTCAGATTTTAGCATCTTCAAAACTGCCTCAGAGCTACCTGCAAGACCTTCCTGAGACTTAAGCTCTGGTCCTTTTTGGTCTGAGCAGTGCTCCCTTTGTCTTTTGCATCACAAAATTGTCTCCTGATCCCAACTCTTGACATTTTTGATCTCCTTTAACATGTAATATAATAAATCTTGCTAGCCTATTAATATTATATCAGTAGGAAATGTCTGGCACCTGGTCTTCTCTCATGGGTAACAGAAGTACAGCTCAATCCTATTTTTTTTTTCCTTAAAAATTTGAGCTCAAGGATTTAGGGGTGGGTAGATTATGAAGGTAATATTTTCTGGATTGGTAATATTTTGTAGCTCTTTTATTTTGGGCAAACCATTGCAGTTTTCTGGGATTCAGATTGATTAACTCTAAACTGGAGATAAAAATATTTACTCTTACTAATTCATATTACTAGAATGAATAAACCCATTTAAGAAAATGTTATTTTATAAAAACCACTTGATTGGGGGTTTTTGAAGGTAATGAGTCAAGTCTTTACTACATAGTAGGCATTCAATGAACATGTTTATATCTGAAAGTATAAGTGAGTTATGATTCAACATAGTAACAACAAGGGAATTTCAACTTAGTTTGAAAGGAGAAGGTGGTGAGAAGTTTGTGTTTGTGTATAAGTCAGGTGGGGTTTTACAAGCTTCAAATAATATGGGCTGGTTAAATCATACCATGTCAGGAGAGGAGGAGAAAGAAGGAAGACAAGGAGGAGAAGAGATTTGGGTTTTGAAGGAAAAATGAATTCAGTTTTGAATTTGGTATGCTTGTGAGGCATCACGTGCAAAATTTTAGTAGGCCATATGGAGATAGAATTCAAGAGATAAAGTTTTGGGAATTAGCCCATCATCTGGAAGGATATGCCGAGTTAGAATAAAGAGGGCTAAGTATGAAAGTCTCAGAGAAATCAATCCTTAATAAGTTAGCAGAGGAGGATGAATCCTGCAAATTGGGATGAGTTTGAGGTCAAATTCAGAGAAGAGGACATTGCAGGAAGAAGCAGTTTCTTCAGTAGTTTCAAATGCTGCAGAGAAATTCAGTAAGATGAGGATGAACAAAGCACCAGCTCATTGCTTTTGTTATAAGCGGTCACTGGAGATTCTGGGAGGCCAAAACTAGGGAGAGAAGCAGAATGTTGAGAATAGAATGAGGGGTGAGGAACTATGGGCTTAATATCTGGGTGATAAAATCATTTGTACTACAAGCCCCTGTGACACATATTTACCTATGTAACAAACTTTCACATGTACACCTGAACCTAAAAAAGCAAAAACAAAAAAAGAAAAAAAAAGGATGAGGGGTGAGGAAGGGAACGGTGATCATGGAAAGTGCTTCAAGAAGTTTTTCTGAAAGAAAAGAGAAAGATAAGGCAGTAGTTATGAGACTCACAAGGCTGAGGGACTAAGAATGCTGAGCCTATTTCCGCAGGGCTGGAAAGGCTTTGACAGAGATGGAGGGTGGGGGCGGGAGTTAGAGATAGAAAAGAAGAAAGAATTGATGTGCCTGTTTTGCCTGGTGAGTAAGAACATAGATTTTAGAGTCAGACTATCTAGGATTGAATTCCAGCTCTACTACTTGCTAGTATTATGAGTTTGGGCAATTTACCCCATGTCTTTGTTCTTCAGTTACCTTATTTGCAAAATAGCGATAATAGCAGCTTTCATGTAAGCATTAGTTAGTTAATATTAGATATTGTCTAGTGCTTAATAAGTGCTATGTAAGTATTGAATTCTACAGAAATTATACTTAAAAATAACCATAAACCTAAATTTATTTTAATTTTCATTCTCTAATATGCTAGCAATACTGTGGCCTGCTAGTATCCTTACCTTGTAATTTAATAAAACACTTTATAAAAGCCAATGTAGCAATAGTGGGAATAGTAGTATTTAATTTGTCTAATTTTTCTCGTAACAGGAGGTAGTTAAGGAACTTTGCCTGCTCTAAGTCTAGGACCTTGAATTTTTTTAAATTTGGCATCATCAAGTACCTTGTTTTATCATAGAGGCACATATAATTTAATTCAAATTGATGAGAATTCTTTCCAGAAACTAGCTATAATGATAAATATTTTATAATAATTATATACTTTTTTGGGAACCAATATAATTTTCTCTTGCTTAATTGATTCTCATGTGAAAATTAAGAAACTCAGGAAATAATATATTACAGTATAATAATCTATCTAAGTTAAGAACAGAAAATATACCTTCAACCACCCTAAAAATAGAATCTGGCTAATTCTATTTTTAGGAAAGATTTGGGGGTATTATTTTAGGAAAGAATAGCTCCAAATCTTTCCTAAAAATAGAATTAGCCAGAAGTTAGTTCTGAGGTGTTGCACTTGGAAGTCAACTGTCTTCAGAGTGTGACACCTTTTTTGTTTTTTTTGAGACGGAGTCTTGCTCTGTTGCCAGGCTGGAGTGCAGTGACCTGATTTCAGCTCACTGCAGCCTCTGACTTCCTGGTTTAAGCGATTCTCCTGCCTCGCCCTCCTGAGTAGCTGGGATTACAGATGCCTGCCATCATGCCTGGATAATTTTTGTATTTTTAGTAGAGATGATGTTTCACCATGTTGGCCAGGATGGTCTCGATCTCCTGACCTTGTGATCCGCCCTCCTTGACTTCCCAAAGTGTTGGAATTACAGGTGTGAGCCACCATGCCCAGCCCAGAGTGTGACATCTTAAACTCCTTATGCAAAATGGCAAAAGCAGCCACACAGTGACAAGTGACAGCTGGCCTATGAGATGCTTTTCAGCTGTCTTTTTCACTGGCTAGTAATGAATTTGAACACTGTTGGGCAGCATCTCTATTGTTTTTGGATTTTTTTGTCTCTTCTCTTTTCTTTCCTTCCTTTTCACTCTCTTCCCCCCCTCTTTCCTTGTTTCCTTCCTTTTTTCCTTTATTCTTTCTTTTCTGTTCCTTTTCTTTGAGACAGTTTTTATTATGTTCTTATTATATTTTCAGAGAAGGATGAGCAGCATGCTGGAGTAGTTTAATTTCCTGTCATAGTAAAACAGTCATTGTAATGTTTCTTGCCTTACTATGAATTCTGGCCTAAATCTTTTACCTGTTTATATGATATTCCAAAACATTTCTTTTTACTTAGTATAAGTTGCTACTGTTTATAGAAATATATATTTTTTACAACCTTGTGATAGGTTTTACTAAAATAATAAAGGTATATATGTGTTCTAGAAATGCTGAACTAAGTATCTGTGTAAAAATAACTTTTATATATAGAATAATGACCAACCTTCCAGTTCCCATATAAATACAAAGAATGATAATTTACTGAGCAGTAAATGCATGAATTATGTAATTTATTAAAGAGAGTTATAAAAACATCTGTGAATTAAAGAGTTACATATCCAGTATTTCTAATATGTATGTACCATAACCAACAATAAAATGTTTTATCTGCTTTTCTGCTTTCCTCAACAACATTTACTGAATGCTTACTCCATGCCAGGCCCGCTTTTATAACAAGTTGAGTAGAGGCACAGGGACACTCCCTGGCTCTATATGTTAGTTATCTAGTGTTCAACAAATTACCACAAGTTTAGAATTTTTTTTAAAAAACAGAAACTTCTCATCTCAAAGGAATCTGGGTACGGCTTAGCTGGGGCCTGAATTTAGGCTGTGTTCAGGCTACATCAAAGTTTGGGCAGGACTGAGTTCTCATCTAGGGCTTGAGATTTCCAAACACTCTAGTTGTTGGTAGAATTCAGTTCCTTGAGGTTGTCTGACTTAAGTCCCCCCCTTTTTTTTTGCTGGCTGTTGGTCACGGACCACTCTCAGCAGCTAGAGGCTACCTTTACTTTCTTGTTATGTGACCTTCTCCATACACGTGGTGTCTACAACATGATTGTTTGCTCCCTCAAAACAAGCAGGGCGCCTCTAAATGTTGACACATTTCATTATACAATTTGAAACAAAAAATTACACTCATTGATGTTATGACCAATCTCATCAGAAATGTTGGGAAGCTGGCAAACTTACATTGGTGAGTTTTTAAAAATTCTAATTTCCACTTAGAAATATAGATTCCTCATTGGCAACATAAGCTAATGATTGTTTTTTTTTTTTTTTTGAAGTAATAGGGTCAGTTTGTTCATTTCCTCTCTCATGTCCCAAGATAATGACTGCCAAATACTGTAGTCTGAATAAGTACGACTTGTCAGTTGTTTTTTTAAGGAAAAATGGTGTTTCATGAAAAACGTTGGCTTTTCTTTGAGATAATTATTATGTTCTTATTATATTCTCATCTTATGTTTGGTCTTAAGATCCTCTAAGAGTGTCAGTGAGGTCAAAAACACTTTAGTAATAATATTAAGATGTTATTTTCCTTTTTCACTGTGTTGACAGCTGAAAAAGCAGTGGGAGGTGAGATGACTGGCACCCTAGCATGAATCAAGGCAGGGGCATCACACTGCTAGAAGCCATAGTCCGCTAGTTCACCAGCATAAACAATAAACAATGCCAGTTTCACTTAAGAATGTCGTTGATAAAACAGGACCTTGATCAAACGTGGCCCCTGAATGCATGTCTTTTATTATTTTAAGTGAGGGAATAGGAACCACACAGAAAGCTTTCACATTTTAAATATTTATAGATGGTCCACTTTTCCTTTGTACTCTTTTATTTTGATTTAATGTTGAGAAATATTTAGTTCATTAATATACCTAATAAATATTATATTCTAGTTTCACTATATGCTTTAAAAAACACTTTACATTTTCAATCCATGTAGTTTCTTTTGCTTTGTTGTATTAAAGATGATCTAACATTTTTGTATGACCTAACATTTTTCCTTAAATTACTAATATGTTCTCCTAACATCACTGTCTCAGAAAGCTTTTATCTTATTTTACAGTTTAACATATAATTTGAAGAGCCATACATTTAGAATAATAAAGAACAAAATTATTTTAATCTTTGTAACATTTGTAGGTCACCTGAAATTCTAAAGAGAGGAAAAACATTAACAAAAAAAATCCTCAATCTCTTTAAACCCTAATGTTCAAGACAGAATTTTAGTGTTATAGCATAGTTTTGGTTATTTCAATTTTATTAACTATTTGAGTCTCAAGAGATGTTTTATTATGATTTTATTGAAGATATTCATTATTTTGGTTATAGAATAGATTTTAAATATTTTGACAATAAGCCTGGATTTGGGAACAATATACTAATGGAAAGATAACTAAATTTGGAGTCAAAAGACTTGGTTAATGTTTGAATTGTTTCTCTTGGAAGCTTGAAGTCCTTATACAGGTTTTTGTTGTCGTTGTTGTTCATTTGTTTTTAGCTGCTTTGAATTCAAAGATTTTTAACATGTAAAGTCAAGTCTAATTATTACCTATTCCAGAGATATGCTGTAAGATTTGGATAAGATAATAGAACGTACCTTGTCTGGTTTGTAGTAGGTGCTCAATAATTGTGAGCGAAGCTAGCTCTCATTTGTAATAATATATCTCTAAGATAATTATTTCTGAGTTATGGTTCACCATGGGACATCCAGAAAAGAGGCCCTTTCTTGGAGTATTTTATAAGAAATTTCCTAAAAAATAAAAACCTATATGAATAATATAATGTAATTTTGATATACATATTTTATATATCCTTAATGAAACCAGTAATATATGAGCAATTTGCAAGTTGTGTTTTTGGTTAAATGTTGTATTTTTCTCCTACATGTTAATTTATTTGCTCTTCTGTAAAAATGATTTAAATTTTCATCCAATTAGAAAAAAATAGTTTATGAAATCAAAGAATGCTGAGAGAAATGAAAAAAACATACATTTGTAATTGGATAGGCAAGTAGCATTTAATCCTATTTTGATAGATTTTTTGATAAAAGTATTTTTTTCACTTATTTAATGAAACCATATATTTTCCTGGGAGAGGAATAAACTCTTAAAATTACTTTTAATTAATAAAAGAAATGAAACTACCCATATAAGTTGACGAATATAAATTATATAGAGTCTTTCTAGTAGTTGTATTTAGTATACAAAAATAAAATTCACTTGTATTTATAACAGTTTAAAGACGTTTTACATATCTAAGGGTCACGTGTTCATCATATACTCTGCTAGAATAATAGAATAGAAAAAGTAGAATAATAACGCTTTAGAAAAAAAACAACAATGCTGACTTCTGCATTTATTTTCTCAAGGAAAAGGGCACACATTTCAAACATTTCAAATGCATATTTTGCTCTAAAAGCCTTAGCCCTATTAGAAGGCAGAAAGCAACTTTGTTCATAGGTTGCCCTCAGAATAAGTCGTGAGTTTTAGGGATAAGCCAAACTGGCATGCAAAAGGGGTTGCTGTTGATCTTTTATACTAATTTTGGATTAATTGTGATCTACAGCACTGCGTAAACATGCTATCCTAGTGCTTTAGCCTCTCCACAGCTAAACATTAATCCTTCTTAATGCTCTAAGTCAACTTTTAGTCCTTAGTAGAATTTACCTTAATCTCTGGGTAGTAAGTTAACTGATTTACAAAACATAATCCATGAGCCCAGAATCTTAAGGATGTGTGAGCAGCCGCAACCTACCTTTACAGAATTGACTGGACTTTATTCTTTTACTGTAACACAACTGATGAAGGAGATGACCCCAAAACTCTGAATTTTTAGAATTTGTTTTTTTTTTGTTATATTTTAATATAACAACAGACCAACAGCTGGACTGAAGTGTGTTGGAGAGAGTGTGTGTGTGTGTATGTGTGTGTGTGTGTGTGGGAGTGTGTGTGTGTGTGTGTGTGTGTGGTTTTGATTTGTAATTTTCTAAGTATTGCTAATAGGAGCCAATTGTTTCTCTGCTTTGTATTTTTCTGCCTTCGGTCTTTGCCACTAATGTAGTCAGTCATCTGAATTAGTGACAGATTTTTCTTCATGCTTAGGTACCATTTTATTTTATTTCCTAATAATTTAAACATGTGCTTTATGATCACGGAAAACTGCCCTGTATACTACGTCTGGTTTTGGTCTTTCAAATTGGAGTACAACCATCAGTATGAGCGATGACAACCTCAGAGGGTTCTATCATGTAGTTTAATTTTGAAAATCATTCATGTAGCTTGGATTTTAAATTTGAAGCTCACTTGACTGTCAGGGTCTTCAAAGATTATGTCCTCTCTTACTTCAAGCCAGCCAGCAGGCCCTTTTACATTTGGTGCTCTGCTCTATCCCACTCCACTCAAGGTTTTCTGGCTTCTTGTATACCTCCCTCCTCTATTAAGGTTTCTCTGAAATTACTGATGTTAGGTGTGTCTAGCCTCCCCAAGTTGATAGGTGACATCTTGTATATAGTTTGTAAGTATAGTTCTTCTTTACTAAATTCTGACTCCATAAACCTGGATTCTCTTCAGACAATTATACATGCTCATATTGCTTCCTTTGCGCTTAGAGAGATTTTTGGAGTTTGGTTGGATCTTTGGATAGCCATCAGTGTAACTTTGAGGTTCCCATTTACTTATTCATACATATGGCAAACAACCTGGAATAGAGGCACGGATAGATGAGAAGTAGCCCTATTACATTTGTGGGGAAAATTTGCAAGATTATTTTGCATTTAGGAACTTCTTCTCCCTTAATGTAAATCTCTGTTTCTGAGCATGTGTGTTTCTCATGGGCCATGTGTGTTGTGAGGGTGTTTGTGCATGGGTGTACACTCACCTGTGTGTGCCTGATTCAGTGTCACCCTCATTTTATGCCTCACCCAGGTGAGAAAGCCTTGAGGAAAACTGTAGTGGTGTGCTAAAGCCTACCCTGCCCCGGTACAGTGTAAGCATAGTTAAATGTAGTCTTTGGAAAATGTACTCACAGGGATTATTTTGTCACATAGATTCTTTAGTAGAGAAAGGAAGAGTGCTGCTAGACAGAGAGAAAATCCTGGGAGTAGAAGGTGGAAGTTGTCTAAAAGGAAGTTAGTGAAGAGTTGGACTATAGCGATTTGAAGGGTATCACAGAAGGGTAGTCCTGAGAACAGGTGTATAGTGAAAGGGACTAGGACATGTGTACTGAGAGCCCCCTATTGAATGATTTTAAAATTTTTGTTCTTTTCCTCTGGACCATAAAGACAGGCCCATAAAATGCACCATTTAAACATCTCACCTGTATTCCATTGAGATTCTTTTCAGTTAGCCTCAACGCTTCATACATTGTGATGTATTGTCTAGCCTTGTGTGATGGTGATGTGGATAGAGATATGGGGGAGGAGAGGGAGTTTGGCCTCCTACACTGAGCCTGTCTGAGCATTCGGCATCCTGTCAACGCAGGCTACAGTTCAGTAGTTCTTGGAGAGTATGAGTGGTGGTAGATGCAGCTCGAAAAGAGTCAGGCAGAGCAGAGACATGGAAGGGAGCTGGCAGCTTGCAGACTCAGGAGTGGCCATTCATGCATTACACAGTTATTTATTGAGCACATGTATTTGTTCAACCCTGTTATAGACACTTAAGATAATCAAATAGGGAGTGTAACACAAGATTCCTCATATTGTGAGTCTTACATTCTAGGAGGTGATAGGAATAAGGCAGAAAATAAATAACAGACATGATGAATAAATTATAGGATTTGTTAGAGCATGAGAGTGTGATGGAGTAAAGAATGGGGAGGGGTGAGGGAGATGAGGAATGCCAGGTAGCAGTGAGCATGCCATGTCAAATGGGTTGTCAGAGTAAGTCTAGTTGAATGGATGCAGTTTCACATTGGGAAGGACGTGGAGGAGGTATATGGAGGTCTGGAGGAAGAATGTTTCCAACAGAGGTAACAATGAGTGCAAATGTCCTAAGGAGGGTATGTGCCCATGTTTTCCCTAGGGTCAGGAAGGATGAGATGGGAGTGGAGTTGGTGAGGGACAAACTAGGAGGAGAAGAGGTCAGAGGGTACCTAGAACATGTCCTACAGGTCTCTGGACCTGTGCAAGGGCTTTGATTTCTATTCTGATTCAAATAGGGAGCTCTTCTGGGGAAGTGACAGAATCTGATACATGTTTTTGTTTCTGTTTTTTTTTTTTTTTAAACTGTGGTTTCTCTCTTGAGAGTTGATTATAGAGAGGTAAAGTTTGAAGCTGGGAGAACTTTAGAAATTAATACCTGTTCCATGCCTGAGCAGAGTGTTGTCATATTGATACTAAATGTGTTTTACTGTCTACAAAAAGTCTAGGTTTAAGTCTAGGTGTTAGAGTTTATGTAAAATGCAGGCCAGGCACGGTGGCTCACGCCTGTAATCTCAGCACTTTGGGAGGCTGAGGCAGGTAGATCACAAGGTCAGGCGATCGAGACTATCCTGGCCAATGTGGTAAAACCTCAGCTATTAAAAAAAAAAAAAAAAAAACCACCAAAAAACAGACAAACAAAAAAAAAATGCTATTCTCAATGGTATGAATTTAGTTTTTAGATATCATGTAAAAGGTCATTTTAAAAAGTTTCCATAATTATCTGTTCATTATTCCTTTTCATTTTCTTTATTTCTGTGCTATAATATAAAGTGTGTATTTCATTTTAAATTCTATCCTTTGGATTCTAGAGATAAATGGTTTCTATAATGTTTTACATTGATGACTTGGAAATCCAAGGTAAAACCTGTCACTCACCAGTGATTTCTGGCAGTCTGAGGCGAATAATAGAAGATGTTAAAGTGAGTGGGAAGTGGGAGTGGAGGGAACAAGAGAAATGTAACCATTACTGCAAAGAAGATCTGGAAATAAAGTAGAGCAAATCTGAAAATAATAAATACAGATGTGCCTTGTTTTAAGAAAATGTTATACATTAAAATTCAAATGTTCAGAGCAGAATTTCTAATTTGACAAGAGAGAAAAAGGTTGTCAAACCTTTTTACTTTACAGGTGAGGAAATAAGTGTCCAGCAAGTTCAAGTGACAGAATTCTGCCGGCAACACAGATGTCTAACTCCCTGCCCTGCGTGGCTAGTCAGTTAGAAGAGGGTGATTATAGGTGTTGTAAAACTGTTCCCCTTTGAATGGTTTGTTCCCCTAGTGATTTTAAATATTTCACAGGCCATTAACTATGCATTAAAGAGACCGGTGGTCTTGCAAGACCAAGCTCTTGCAAATTTAGGTGAATTAGAAACAAGAAGAATCTTTGAAATCAGAATTTTAGTTAACCAAAATTTGTGATTTAAAGGTCAATTATTATGTTACTAGTTTTATAAAGTATGATATTTTTCTAGGGATTTACAAAGACCAGTACTCATATAGGTTGCAAGCGAGACTGTTAATCAGGAAGGCAGAGGACATATCTTTCTGTCTCCACTACAAAGTCTTTGATATAGACACTTGAGTTGATTAAAATTAAATCATTTTAATATATACAGTATACTTCCCACATCTGAGCCCAATGATAATACCGTAAACATATTTACATATTAAATATGACTTTGTCAAGACATTCCTTAATTATTTAAATAATTGAAATAATTTGTTCTTAGTTATTTGTTCAAACCTTACCATCACACAAAGTATTCTTTGACAGTTAGATAATTCAAAGGAAAATGCCAACTTTTAATGTGTGCAGCCACATATACCTAAATCTTCAGATATATACTTACGTATACTTATTTATTCTCACTAAAAGTTTTCTCCTCACTCCAAAATATCTGTGATAGGACAAAGGGTAGGAGGCATGGAGAAGCACAGCAGTGAAAGAGGGAAATAAGAAAGTTCTAAATTTCCTCAACAGTGTCCCTCCCCTGTTTACGCTTTTACACTTTTACAAACTTCTATGTATGTAGACAGAGAGAAGCAGCATAGGATAGCAGCTAAGAACATGGGCTTCTGAACTTGACATCCAGCTCTGCCACCTGTTCTTTGTGGGAGCACAGGAACTTAAATCTACCTACCTTACAAGGCTGTTGTGAAGGCATTAACCCTTAAAACATACTCAAAGTAAACATTTACTGAAAGTGTGAAAATCATAGCGCTATCTACTTCAAATATACTTATCTGCCATTTTATTTGAGACAGGTAAGCCAAAGTGCCAAATAAGCCTCAAGTACATTGTTCAGCTCTTTGGCAATAAACTTATAGTCATAAAAAAGTCATTGTTTTCAACTACTATTTTGGAATACACACAAAATATTCTGAAATGTAATAATTGAATTGGAACAGGAATTACATCAATTAGTTAAAACACCGCTCACATCCTGTTGTATTTTGATGTTCTTATCTAAAAGCAAAGAGTTTGGCTGTAGAAGAATAGAAATAGTTAGGTGGAGAGTAATTAAAACTCATAGTATATAACTTACTATATAATATATATTTTAAAATGTGCACTTATGTAGAGGAATTCACAGACATAAATTAGGTAACTGATTTAAGCTCTAAGGCCACAAAAATTTAAAACCCACATTGGGATGATGGTGCTTTCCCCCATCATCTGGAGCTCTTTAATCACTAAAAAGACTCTTTTTCCAAATGAGATCACATTCACAGGTTCTGGGGGTTAGGATATAGAAATATCTTTTATAGAGTCACCATCCTACCCACTATAGGTACGTTTTCTATGTTCCAAATTATTGCAGTCGATATGTTTGCCAATTGTTCTGTCACTGTAAATATAGGCAGCCTATGAGAAACTAGAAGAGCACAATTTGAATTTGTAATTTTAAAGATGTGAAAGCTAATGTTCAAAAGCACTGTGTGTTATGCTCATGCTCTTAGGAGCATGATTTCCTTCCCTAGTGTTTCTTCTACCTGAGGCACATCCTTTGCTGTATCACTCTTGGCCTTGCTCTGCCTGCCCACTTGAGTTAGGTGCCATACTAATTTCCCAGGGCTATTGCAATAAATTACCACAAATTTAAACCACCAAATTTCTGGAGGCCAGAAATCCAATATCAAGGTGTCAGCATGGCAGTGATCCTTCCGAAGGCTCTAGGAGAGAATCATTCCTTTCTTCTTCTGGCTGCTGGTGTCTCCTGGAATTCTTTGACTTCTGACAGCATGACTTCAAACTCTGCCTTTGCTCACATGGCCTTCTCGTCTTCTCCATCTCCCCCTGCTTTTCCTTCTAAGGATGCTTGTCATTGGAATAACATCCCCTCCAGCATCATCTGCAGATCTTTAATAACTGCAGATTCTTTTTCCAAATATGGTCACATTCACAGGTTCTAGGGGTTAGGATGTGAAAATATTTTTTTGGGGGGTGGCCATCCCATTCACTCTGAGTATGTTTTCTATCTTTCCAGTTACTGCAGTCAACATGTTTGCCAGTTGTTCTGCCACTGTATAATATAGACTGTCTACCTTTCCAGTTGCATGACAGTAGTTTCTTTACTGTTTTTCTAGTCTTCACTAAGAGTTTCCTGTTACCTTTCTGTCTTCTCGATGTCACCCAGTCCTAAAGTTGATGCCACATGTTTTAGGCATTTTTTGATTTTTTATGGCTGTACTTCATGTTCAGTGAAAATTTATGTATTATTTCTATTACTGGGTAAATTATTTCAAAATTTAAGGACTTAGGAGAGTAATCATTTTATTTGCCAATAAAATGACTGGCAATAAAATTTATTTGCCAATAATCATTTTACCTACAAATAAATGTTGGTAAATAAATTTACGAACATATTGTCCTGGGCTCATCTGGGCAGTTCTTCTGTTTGTCTTGCTGGAACCTTTCATGTTGCTATAGTTGTATGGTGGGTGGGCTGGGGCTGAATAATTTGAAATGGTCTCATTCACATGGTGTTCCTGCTGCCTGGCTTCTGTGTTTCTTTGTTTCTTCACAGTCTCTTATCCTCAAGGAGGCTAGTCTAGGTTTCTTTTCCTTTTTTTTTTTTGAGACTGAGTTTCACTCTTGTCTCCCAGGCTGAAGTGCGATGGCACGATCTCAGCTCACCACAACCTCTTCCTCCCACGTTCAAGTGATAATCCTGCCTCAGCCTCCCAAGTAGCTGGGATTACAGGCATGCACCACCATGTCCAGCTAATTTTGTATTTTTAATAGAGACAGGGTCTCTCCATGTTGGCCAGGCTGGTCTTGAACTCCCAACCTCAGGTGATCTGCCCACCTTGGCCTCCCAAAATGCTGGGATTACAGGAGTGAGCCACTGCGCCTGTCTAGGTTTCTTTATATGGTGGTGACATTCAAAGAGAGTGAGAATAGAAATACAGTACAAGTTGAAGCGTAGGTTCAGGACTTATACAACATTATTTCTAAGGCATTCTATTGGCCAAAGCCAGTCAGAAGGTTAGCACAGATTCAGTGAGTAGGGAAGTAGGAAGCATCTTCCTTTCTCTCCGTTTGGAATCTGTCTGTTTGCAGAAAACACATTTTATTCTCCTTCTCAATGCGTTAGGTCTCACAGCAGTAGTTCTTGCTTAGAGAGTCTTATCATTGTCCAGGGCTGTCAGTGGGTAAGTAGGTTGCCTTGTTCCGGTGTTCAGGGGTTTAGGGCTTATGAAGCCTATTTGTCTGTGGATATATGTCACATTCTCTAATCTCAACCTTATAAGCAATACAAGTGGTATCTTGTCCGCCTTCTGCCTGAAGTCTGTAACTGTTTATTTTTTTTAATGGTTCAGAATTCCTGGAGACTATGGGACATTATTTACTGGGCTATACATAAACTCAGTGACTATACAAATAGTAAATGATCAAGTAGTTCCTAAGGCTCCGTTCTCTTGGCTGTACTATTTAGGTAAAATATAACTGATATGGTTTGGCTCTGCGTCCCTTCCCAAATCTCATGTCGAATTGTAATCCCCAAGTGTTGGAGGAGGGACTTGGTGGGAGGTGATTGGATCATGGGAGTGGATTTCCCCCTTGCTGTCTTGTGATAGTGAGTGAGTTCTCACGAGATCCGGTTGTTTAAAAGTATGTAGCACTTCCCCCTTTGCTCTCTCTCCTGCTCTGCCATGTGAAGATTGTGCCTGCTTCCCCTTGGCCTTCCACCATGATCATAAGTTTCCTGAGGCCTCCCCAGCCATGCCTTCTGCACAGCCTATGGAAGTGTGAGTCAATTAAACCTCATTTCTCCATAAATTACCCAGTCTTGGGTATGTCTTTATAGCAGTGTGAGAATGTACTAATACAATTATCCTGGATTTATACAAAAATCTGACACTCTGATTCAAATCGAATACTCTATAGCATTCAGAAAGTATTTGGAAAACGGCAATAAATTGTCTAAAATAATACATGTTATGAATACAGCAGCTTTCTTGTGAATGAAATGTCTGAACAAAATGATAACAAAACATTTAATTATAGGTCATGTTTGCTGTAAATATACTCTAAGTACTATACTTAGGGATATGCATGTGGATAAGAAAAATATGTAGGAACTTACTCTTAGTTGATGATATGAAGTATGATGGAGGAGAGTAATAAGGTTGGTAAACCTCTAAATGATGTTAGCATTTCATGTGCTCCATATAGAATATTAGCCACAGACATTTGTGTTATTTATTGCTGTCATTATGCATTTTTTAAATCCATGGCAACCTCTCATAAACCATATTGTTCAGATGATGAAAGATGCTATTTCAGATTTTGGTTTAAAGGATCTTAATGATATTTTTATTATATATTGGACCTGATACTGTTTCAGACCCTGTCTTGCAATTTCTATGCTTATTGAAGTTGCAATTAATATTCTTCTATATCCTCTTGACTATGGATCTATTCATAGTATTTCTGTAAACCACAGTATAAATACATTTCTTTTAGACTTTGGTTTCAAATGAATTATGCCTTTAAGAATAAAAAAAAGGAACATCTTTTTTATCCTCTTACAAGGGTTTAAAGGCAGCAATGGACTATGTAACATGTGACTATGTGTCTTTGTTTTTCCATGTATCTCATTTAGACATTAGGCCTCACAAGTCTAGCAGATTTAAAGCAAATCCACAGGACATGAGAGAGCATGAATGAAATAGTAATTATATCAGAACAGCAATTCTGCTCCTTTGTCATTGCTGTTGTTATAATGGTTTCTGTGTCAAAAATCTTTAAAATAAAAAGAGAACATGGCCAAATAAACCTTTCTAATATAAGAATTTTAAGCAATCATATATTATTACACACACAGACACACACAGACACACACTTGCTTGACAGTAGGTGAATATTTAAATTGTTTGATTTGAGTTGTTCACTAGGTTAGAAAATATCGTTTTTAAAGCCAAGGTCATGAGTTCAGATTCCAGGTGGGCAAGAAAGTTTGTTATGGAAAGGAACTTAGTTCCAAAGTCATGAATTGCCCACTTAATCCTAGTCCATAATCCAGCATATGCATTATTTCCTGTCAAGTCAAGTGGGCTGATGATTTTGTGCAAACTTATCATGAGGACCAGACTGACCACTCAGCAAAAGCCTTAGAGCTGGTGAGCCACTAGCATTCCTTTTGCATGTAAGAGGCTTTGCATTTCAGATGATTTTCATTGCTTACTTTGCTGAAGTAAGATTGAAGAAAAGCTCAAAAATAATTTCCACTTTTGTAGGTAGTCACTAAGGTGTAGGTTTGGGGAATTTATTCTGAGAGGAAAGTCTTCAAATCAAAGCATCTATAATGAAAAGGGCAATAGGGAGCCTTAAAAAAAAACAGGAAAACCTTTAATACTATCATCTGTTTTCATTCTAAAGAATCCTTTTCTTCCTTACATTTCTCATTTCATCTCCACCATCTTCTGGAGAAAATTATATTAGATTTTCAACATACAACTAGAAGCTTTTATAAAAAGTTATATAAACTTGAAGTTCCAAAACCAGAGAAAAGCTTCCTTCAGGAATTAATGAAGTGGGTGAGAAATAGTTTAGTTCATTGCTTATGTGCTCAGGGATGCAAATTCAAATAGCAGTAAACTTTTAAGCCAAACCACATGTAAATTAATCAATGTAAATAAAATTATACTGGCTTCTGAATTTAGCTATTTTTAAGTTTCCCCAAAGCTGTTAAGATTAGATACAACAAACCAGCAAGTTCATTAAGCATAGTCCCTTAGCAACTGTCACATGACAAACAGATTTCAGAAGGAAAGATATGAAAAAACTTTAAATTAGAGCATAAAATGATTTTAGGCTTGTGATTTTATAGATCCACACATATAACTGGGTGTATTTCCCACAAAAATCCTTTTTCTCAGCCAGAAAACATTAGCCGGGCAATCATTCCGAAAGATGAAAATTGCCACTTAAATTTTTGCTACTTTGAATGTTCATCATATAAATTTCATCTTTTCAAGTTGATTTTAAATTGAGATTATGCCTTTAATGTAAAACTGAGGTTGACCATCAAGTTCAATGTTTGAGATTGTCCTTGATACCCAGAAGGTTTAGTTGCCTTGGTTAATTCATTGTTCATCTGCAGCTTATGAAGCAGCTCTGACTGAGCTGCCTACAGTAAACCTGAATGAGCCTAATCCAAGTGGATCAGAACTCTGAACTAATTAAATCTTCAAAGATTGATGCTAAGATTTGTCCTAATGGTTAAAAAATATTTCTGAAAGCTAGAAGCCTTTCTCTCAAACATCTGAATGACATTAAATTTGCAAAAGCATTTTACTAGGGAGGGAATTGCTTTTTCATTCATGTTCATTGCTAATCTAAGAGAAAGCTTATTGTCTTTGCATAAAACTTTATGGACAAGGAAAATTGAAAATAAATACAATATCACTTTGGCGGGTCGCTGACCACAACATTTCTTACATTTTAGAATTTTGGAAACCCAAAACACACCAAGGTTAAATAAATTGCTCTCAGGTAACAATGAAGAACGATAATAAATCAGCATAAGAACTCTTAAGATTTTTGCTTTAGTCATATGCTTGGGGCACTGGTCTACAGTAGTCTCATGTAATTTATTCCTTTCTGTGTAATATTTCTTCCATCATCATAAATTTTGTTTAATTATGTTTGACCCTGGAATTTTTATTTGTTGTAAATGAGAAATTTATATGAGCATGTTTGTAATTTAGAAAGACAGAGCTTTTTTTACAAGAGTTCTCTTCAAAAGGGGGCTAGGTGCACTGACAGTGATGAGAGCATATGTTAATCTTCAGGGTCATCTCCTCCTGGTGGCAAAATACTTCTTCCATGTAAAGAGTCTCAGTTGCTGTTTAGAACAAAATGAAATCAGACAGTCATATGTAGAATTCTATATTTCTGAGCCTCCTGAAAATTGCATCAATGACAACTTATATTGGTCTCTCTTCAACAAAGCGAGGAGAATATAAATTTTAAGCATGACATATGTTCATATTTTGCAAATAAATACTAGATAGCAGCACTTGGGGCTGGGAGTGGGAGGTGGCTGGGGGAGGGTGGTAGAGGTGATAAGAGATGTATATGGTGATTAGCCCCAGATGCTCATGTTAAGTGCTGAGTGCATCTCAGGAGAATGCAGCTTTAATTACATGAGCTCTATGTCTTTAATAGTTATATTTATACCATGTAGGTGAAAAAAATTTATTTTGATATATAGGGAATCTAGGGCCAGGGGAAGTTTAATAATTTGTAAAGGTATGTGGTAGTCTAAATTTAAATGTGAGATCTGCTAAATATAACAGGAGTTCCTTAAATCCATAAATGCTATTTTAATGTTTTAATGCTAGTTATTTTGACAAATGGATGAGGCGTATAGAAAATATACATGCCTGCATTTGCAATTGTTTGCTAAAGGTCCTATTTCCAGGAGTAATTGAATAAATCATTTAATCACTGTAAGCTAGAAATCAGGCGATTTAAATTTTTTGGCAGTTATCAGTGGTTAACCCCAAATTCTATGGAAAATTTTCTAAGTCATCTCTAAGAATAAAGCCTAGTTAAAAGTTATGTTTCTTATTGATTTTTTTCAAAAAGTATTGGCATAAGCAAAAACTGTTTTATTTAAGCCCCAAATTTCATTATCAATTGACCTGTATTACTGATCATTTATCTTGAGTGTTACAGTCAACAAATGGACCAAAAACAAGAAGTACTTTTATTCTGCAAGTAAACATAATGTAATAGCTGTAGGAGCTTACTGGAAAGAATGAGAAGTTTTAGAGTCTAGATCTGGTTCTTGTACTGACTTGACATCCGTTCTTGGATGTTTCAGAGACACCTCAAAATCGACATGTGTGAGACTGAGCTCATGATCTTCTCTCAGACCTGCTCATCTTTCAGTGTTTCCTATCTCAGTCGATGGTGCTAGCATCCACCCAGTCTGCAGCTCAGAAATCTAAAAGTCATCCTTTATACCTCCATCTTCTTAACCTTCCTATTTGATCTATTACATGATCCGGTAAATTTCATGCCTGTAATATCTCAATCTGCCATTTTCTGTCCATCTCTGCTGCCTCTACCCTAGTCCAGAATGCCATTGTCTCTTGCCTGGACCGATGACCTCTCATCAGTCTGAGAGTAATCACTCTGACTTCTTCCAGTGTGAACACTACAGCAGAGCGACCTTGTCAAACTATAAATCTAATCGGATCACCTCTCTGCATAAAATCCTTTACTTATCTTCAGATAAATGGGGCTTGGGGAGGAAACTCAATTAGAACTGCAAGGCACCACATGATCTGTCTGCTACTCATGCTTCCAGCCTCACATTTCTCGCTTTCCTCCCTCTATTCTAGCCAAATGAAATCACCCCTCTTTTGGTCACTCCTGCTTCCCAGCCACAGGACCTTCGCATAGGCTTTCTCCCTGCCTGGGACCCTCTTCTCTTTCTTCTTTGCCTGGTTAACTCCATTCATCTTTAGGTCTCAGCTTGACCTAGTTCCTCAGGGAAATTGTTCCTGACATCACTAAGCCAAATCTCCTACTTAGGGGCTTCATTGCCCTCTTTGTAGCCCTTGTCTTGATAGCATTCTTATATGTGTTGGTGTGGTTAATTACTATAGTAACAACAGTCACGGTCCACCTCCCACTTCTCATTATAGACCATACATTTTATAAAATCAGAAACAGAATCTGTTTCTTTATCAGCATGTTTCTAGCCCTTAGTACCAGTATGAGTGACTAATAGTTGTTTGATACATGTTTATGGCAAGAATGAATAAGTAAATGATCTATCTATATCTTTGCGTAAGTTACCAACTACTTTTGCCATGGTAATCTCACCTGTAAAATGAAGAAATATTTAATATTTTTAAAGGTCTTTTTCAATTTTTCTCTCATACATCCAAAACATGTCTAATTTGAAATTAAGTATATGAAATTAGTTTGGAAAATTTGTTCAGTGCTGACTCCTATCAGTCCATAACTACTGAGGGGAGAGGTGATGTGGAACTTGTACACTGAAAAGGGAAAGAGAGAAGAGGAGAGACGTGAAGAGAGAAGATAAATAAATGCAAAAATCTAGAGGGAAAGCAAAGAAATGAGAGATGGGCTAAGTTAAAAGTAGTAAAACCACGTCTCACTATGTTGCTCAGACTGGTCTTGACCTTCTAAGCTCAATCAATCCTCCCACTTTGGCCTCCCAAAGTGCTGGGATTACAGGTGTGAGCCACCATGCCTGGCCAGTTCCTCATTCTTTATTGTATATTTTATTGTTTTAACTATTTACATATAAATATTTTTTACTTATATAGATTAAATATTTTCTGGTTAAAAAAAAGGTAGTAAAACCAGGGAAGAAGTGTGATCCTTTTATTTACTTTGCATGGTAAGGAGTAAATGGCAGAGGAAAAAAGTGTTAACCACCATATAGCAGTGCTTATAACCCCCGATCCCCCAAAAACACACACACACACACACACACACACACACACACACACACAGAGGCACACACAGAGGTAATGAGTGTCACCTAGCTATCTGCTTGACTGAATCAGTGAGCTAATGGAGGATCTGTGATCTGAACTCAGGATTCCTGATGCCCAGTCATTTGCACTTTTGCTCTTTCTTTCATCAGATTAAAATCTCTGCACATCTTTTGTGTTTGTGGGTAGCAAGTTAAACTTGTTAATAAGGTAAACTTAAATATTATTCAGCTGGCATTTAAAAATTTGTAGCCTATAAGGAAATTAAGGGAGAAGAATAAAAAGAGAGAGAAAAATCTGGATTTCATTTCCCTAACCCATAATAGATTTCACTAAGAAAATAGGCTTTGATGTAAATAACCTCTGTATTTGTAATCTGTCTTTTAAAATAAAGATTCTGTAAATAACTTATTTACCTAAAATGTGCAAACTAGATTCCTAAGGTCCCTGTCACGGGAGCCTTGTCTCAGGCTCAGCCAAATATAAAATTCTCCAAACTTTCGGTATTCTTTTACTCACAACAGCTTTTAGAAAGGTAGATGACTAGGAAATGCGCTTTCATTCTCCTCTTAGTGCTTGAACATTGGTTTGACTTTAATAGGCTGGGATGATTTCAGCTTATAAATCTTCAACTGGAGGATAAAGTTCAAGTAGATAAAATCAAACAGATGTTGGTGGGAGGATTTCTTCATGACCCATAAAAGTGCTATCATCAAAGCTGAGAATCATTTGTTTTGAATTATTACACTGTTATCAAAAGGACTGTAGCAGTCTGTTTGTTGAGGAATTGGATCTGTTTATCTGAAAACAGAACAAAGATGCCATGCTAAGGCGTTCCTGGGAAAGTGTGGTTCAGATGATGGCTGACATGCTGGGGTAGCTCTGAGACACTTTGATTGACATTTGTCAGCAAACATGGTAGTCGGGGCATGTCATTCTTCAAGTGATATGGAATAACCCTGTGTTAACCAGAATTTGGCCAAAGGCAGGGTTGGGGGAGGTGATAGGGAAACCCTCCAAGTAAAATAAGAAAGCTCATTTCTCAGTGAACATGTTTAGCTGGTAGTGGGGAAGAATAATTTATTTTTTAAGCTTAATGAATGGCTAGTAAATGACACCGAAATGCTCACTATTCCAGGAACACTTGTCCTGGAACTGGTTTCAGCACACAGACCATCTCCATGCAACCCAAGTAGGAATAATCCACATCCAGGCAAACAGCAGTCAGGCTCATGCTTTATAAAGCAACTGTCTCAAATGCCTTTGTCTTTGTATTAATTTGGTCTGTAGAACCAGGTATATGTTTCAGTGTTGGATGTACTTTAAGGACAATGCAGAAATGCAAAATATTAAAATATAACATGAATAAATGACTGTCTTAAACCTGCAGACAATCATGTTTCCACAAGATGAAAACCATGTACCTGGAGTTTCTAGAGTTCCTTTTTGCAACTGATACATTAAGAACACCTCTATTTAGCAATCAAAGTTGCCAAACATACTGAATTATACTAGTATTATAAACTAGTATGAGGGATATCCTACTTCACTAATACCTCCTCCTTTAGACTTTGAAAATCCTGTCTAATCTGATATCTCTCTATGTGCCTCACTTTTTCTTCCCCTCAGCACTTACACTGTGTTCTGTAAAGGATTTTATTGCAAGAACCCATAAAGATTATCAATTTCAAGTGATTTGTCTTCCTCCTCAACAATTGACTATCCACTATTCCTCTTTCTATAGTTCTTTAATTTTTTGCTTTAAAAGCCATTTTGAAACTCTCATAAAAGCTATAATCGTTTTCCAGAAAATGTAATTGTATTTAAAATTTTACGTGCACTCATAGGGCATTCAAAGATCTGCCCAAATCATTTTTGGTCCTTCTCCCCACTCTCCCAAGAGAAGAGCCTCTATTAAATTCTTTGAGACCAACAAAAGCCCTTTTTTTTTTTTTTGAAACAAAACTACTGCAATGCTTAGTCTGTATTATATAGCATTTAACAAAGAGGGCCTTGGAATTTGAAAGGCTAGGTTCGATCTTTGTTGTCTACTAGCTCTGCCATTCTAAGACCAAGCCTTTTTTGGGATCCAATTTTATCTACCATAAATTAAGAAAACTGAGCTTTCATTTGATCTAAAAAGTTTATGATTCATGTCTTGTTCTTATTGTCCAAACTAGATTGTAAGCTCTTTGTGGGAAACAGCCTGTCTTATCAGCTTTCTCTATATGCTATAAGTTATCTAATATAAAACTAGCTTTAAGAAACTAATCAGGAAACACTGATTATATACTAATAAGAAATAAAGCAAACAACATACTACCTGATATTTTTTTATAACCTGAAATTTGTTTGTGCCTAATAGTTAAGCAAAGAAATTTCATTAAGTTAAAAATTAGGTGGCGTTCCATTTAAAAATTTTTCTTAAACTTTACTCTTTTTCTCCAAAAGTTAAGGATACATTGTCTACAATATTGCATTAATGAAGAATCTTGGTTTTTATTCTTAGCATTTTCATTTTTCTTTTTTAGAATGTGTGTATAAGTTATTTGAGTAAATATATACTAATACTACATGAATGTCATTTCACATTTTTCTCTCCACAAATTCTTCTGAAATATAATTTAATTGAAAACATGCCATACTTTCCCTATACAATTTTTTCAAAACATGAAGAAAAGCAAACACCATGAATGGTATCATTATCTGGAGCTTATTAGCAATTCACCTTTTAGACAAGGAATGTGTTGTCTGGTCTGGAACAATCCTTCCCATACCACTGGGGAGTGTTCAAAGTTTTTCTTTCTCTTCCCTTCTTCTTCTCCCAAAGAAATTCCTTAAGGAAGAGAGCTCTGCTATAACTCAGACTCAAGGGGTCATCTTAATGAGAGAGGAATTCCGTAGTAAAAATAAAAAGATTTAAACAGAATTGATTAAATTGAGAGAAAGGCTTGCCTTTCTTCCCTTTTTGTTCTCTTTAATAGCCAATGTGTGGGATTTTACCTCTACTTTCCATTGGGCTGGTGTGTTGGATGGGCCCTGTGCATGTTTCTCTTCCATCCATGTTTCCTATCAGTTTCCCCTCCAAAACACACACACACACACACACACACACACACACGCATGTGTACACTCAGGGTTATGTGAAGCTCAAATAAGAATGTGAAGTGAAAAACTTAGCTAGGTTTTGTTGGGGTTGTCTTCTTTGTTTATTTCCTCCTCATTTCCCTACGTGACCAAGATTAGGGTGTTTCCAGAAAGAAGGCAGCAATAGAACAGATTGTGGACGCCTCAAGCTCAAAGAATTAATGTTTCTCTGGCCACATTTTTGACAGATGTTTCTCTGGCCACATTTTTGACAGAACCAAGTTCTTCATTGGAAGTAAAACCCAACTAGTTGAAAAAAAAAAAAAAGAGAAATAAAGAAAGAAACCAAGAAAGAGAGAGATAACTCCCTCCACAAAAAGGAAGAAAGGAAAAGATTATCCACTTCTCTGTGGTGTTACCCATACACATATCTGAAAATCTAAAAAGTTGGTTGGTAGCAGGTCAAAGACGTGCAAATGATTTTTTTAATCTCTTATCCCCTTTGAGCACCATTAACATGTAATTGGGAAATAGCAGCAACAACAACCTTTAAGAGCTTTTGTCCTACACAGGCCAAAACGTGTTTTATTTGACCTACATAGTGGGTTTTTGTTTTGATTTTTTAAAATTTGCCATTTAAACTTGGAAAAGGTTATATAAAAATTTTAACGTCAGGATTCTTTTAAAATTGGAAATTCTAGCAAATATGGGTCCAAGTTCCTACCAGGTATCATTATCTGGAGCTTATTAGCAACTTACCTTTTAGACAAGGAATGCGTTGTCTGGTCTGAAACAATCCTCATCATTCCTGAGTGCTTATATATAACCTAGCGTTGCACCTATTCTGGTTACTTGCCCTGTCACTGCAGCATTTAATATGCAGACAATGTTTTAAAAAGTTTTCAGGCACAACCTGATAATTTTTGTTGAATAGGAATAAATTAGATTTCCTACAGTTCTTCAGTCAGAAAACTTCTATAACAAAAAATCATTATCTACCCTACTACAAGCCTTCACTTCACGAAGACATTATGTCACCAAGTAACCATTTTTTTCTAGACAAAATTAGATCTCTTTTTTGAATAATTATTTCTTAGAGTTTTAATAATTTTCACTCTTTTTCAGACTATCTTCAAAATCTACAGAACTCCAAATCTGTAAGGTTTTTTTGCAACCATGTGAATATGAACATTTTTGTTTGTGTTAAAAAAAGGATTGGAAAAAGAGAATGTCTTAAAGCCACTGGATTCTAAAGGACTTCTTAGTGTCCACTGGCTCTAACACGTGTCTGAGTGGTGTTAAGTTTTATATATATATATATACACACACACACACACACATATATATGTACATGTATATATACATGTATATATACGTGTATATATATGTATACATGTATATATATATGTGTATATATATGTATACATGTATATATATGTGTATATATACGTATATATATGTGTATATATATGCATACATATATGTGTGTGTGTATATATATATATATATATAAAGCCTTTGGTAGTTTTATATTTGACTAAAATTCATAGCCATTTTGGTTCTCTTTGGAGTCTTTCTGTATTCATCCATCTATTTACCTACCTACCTACATAGGGCCACAGCTAACAATGAAAATAATTAACATTAATAGATTGGGAAGCCAGGCTTATTTTTTTTCTTATCCCACTTAAAAATATTTATTTATGGAGTCTTTATTTTATATCAGACACTGGATTGAGTACTAAAGGAATAACTAAGCATGAGTTATAGTTTTAGATTTGAAGATTCAATGTTTTACAGATAAGGAAAGAGAAAATTGTAGTTATATGGTTTATGTAAGGTTTTATAACTAATCATAGTAGATCAAGGATTTGAAGATCCTTATTTTTTTTTGATGTCCTGCGTCCCTTTGTAAACATCAAGTAATTACGCATAATCAGCCATAAATAAGAATGAATTATTAGACATAACTGAAACATTATTTTTTATTTCTCTGCCTGTCTCATTTCCTAGATCTGAACTCTAATAGTTTCTTGACTTTTCTGGTCACTCTTAAGTAAAAGAAAGTACAACAGTCAGGTTAAGTCACAAGCAAAACCTCAATTCAAAAGGTAGAATGCCAGGATCAATCTATGAATCAGCATTCTCTCCCTCTCTTTCTTCCTCTTTCTCTGTGCCTTTGTTCCTCTTTCAGTTCTTCAGCAGGCAGCTGTTTGTAATCTGTGATCCTGCTTTATGGATGCTTTTCTGTGTTTCATGAGGTCTTTTCTTCTGGGCCTCTTGGATTGTTCTCTATTTGCCATTCTGAATAATCCTGGTTTTCCTGACAGTTCCCTCCACAGAACATCCCTCTTTTGGAACCCCATCAGCCTCCCAGGAAGCCCTTTTATGCAAAAGTTATCACCTGAGAGGGCCTGCACTCACCCAGCAAGAATCCCTGTGCCGTTGGAAGCATGGTATTCAATAGCAAATAGAAAACACCATGACAAATTGAAAAGGGGCAACCATGGAAGAATGGAAAACATTTTACATTTTTGTACCTTTAGTGGCATTTTTTTTTCTGTTTTCTTAACAAACAGTTCTGTATTTTCATTTTTCTGCAAATGAAGCTGCCTACTTTGTGTTAAAACTAGATGGGGTGGTCAGGATAGAAGCTGTGATACTATTAGTAGGCTACCGTATTAAGTCAAACCCAGAATGGTGGTTCCTTAGACCAAGGTGGGAGCAGTGCAATTAGTGAGAATGGGTTTATCTCTGCATATATTTTGAAGGCTTTCTTTCTTTCTTTCTTTCTTTCTTTCTTTCTTTCTTTCTTTCTTTCTTTCTTTCTTCTTTCTTTCTTTTTTCTTTCTTTCTTTTTCTTTTTCTTTCTTTTTCTTTCTTTTTCTTTCTTTCTTTTTCTCTCTCTCTCTTTCTCTCTTTCTCTTTCTTTCTTTCTCTTTCTTTCTTCTGTCTCTTATATATATGGCAAGTCAGATATTTCTTAATTGAATTGGATTTTATTTTTTTTAAAAAAGCTTTTGATATACTGGATAAAGCAGGTATAGCCAATGTAAATATGAAAATACTCCCTGAAATGTTTTTCTGCTAAATCATACTAGAAAGTACGCTTAGTGGGTGCTCCTTATTCAGTAAAATCACTGACTTCATGTGTGGTTGTGGTTGGTAGTGGCATTTCTTTCTGATAGGTGGTAAGTTTGTATAAAATATGTAAGCAGGTTGAATGCACATGGGCATAACTCTCCCAAGTGCAAGATAAAGCTCTCATGAACCAAATGTTATGTGTCCATGAAAAAAAAAATTAGCTCCATCATAAAGAAGGCCTAAAATATTTGCGGATTTTAAAATAGCTTATTACTTGATTGGAAAGGGACCAAATTGCAAGCATCTTATGTTCACTTTTGTGATTCTAATCATCATGAAGTCTTTTGGAAAGCCAGAATGAAATACGTTGGGTTTCTTTTTCTTCTTCCCAATAGGTAACAATTCGTCCCAAACCTGTGTGGGGCATTGGCTTTGTTGCTCCTCACCTGGATGCTCCCAAGGGAATCTTTTTCTGAGGCAGCTAGTCAGTTATTACCATCAAGAGATGACTGGTGTTGAAGAAAAGGGAACGTGCTGAAGAGGTGGTGAAATGAAGCAGGGGTTAAGCAGGGTCTGCCCCCAAGTAAAGTAATTGTGTACCTGTATTTTGGCTGGATCAAGAATTACAGCCACAGTAATTAGCAGTGCATTTTTGTGTTATCACATGCCAGGCCTGTGACTTCCTTTCTTTCCTTTTCTTTTTTTTTTTCTTCCCGGAGACATGTCCTAAGGAGAAAGCCAGGGGTTGGGGGTGGGGGTTGGAATGAAGTGAGAATTAGATTAAAGCTGCCTTGCTCTGCCGAATGCTGAGCCTACATGAGCTACTGGATCAAAGGCCAGTACTGGAAAAGCTTTATTAGAGTTGCTAAAAGTAAGCATAGCATCAGAATTTTGTCCTTCTCCAATGCTCTCTGGTTTCAGCAAGGGTAACTGGTGGTGGTGGGCCTCCCTGAAAAATCAAGGATAAAGAATAAATAACTGTAAGCCTTAGTGGCTCAAACAAATTATTTTCCAGTTGGCAGACAGCGTGCTAAGTGGGAATCAGTGAGTTTGAACCTGAGCATCTTGATTGGTATCAGTTCCTGCCATTCTCTCTGTCTGAAAAAGCTTCCAACTAAGAAACACATGATCAAGTTTGAGTACCATTCCTTGAGCACATAGAAAGGCACATAGAAGAGACATTCAAGCATTGAAAGAAAAAAGAACTCACAGTTGTCCAACTTTGTGTGTTTTGCGAACACATGTATCTCAGGTGACATTGTTACTTTATATATGGAAGAAATATACAATTTAGTTATTGAATCATGAGTTTCTTCTCATTAGAATTTGATATGTCGTTTGTTTAAGTTGGCAAATTCTAGGCAGTCAATCTTAGAAAATATTTTTTTTTTCTTTTTGACTGGAATTCCTTTAACACTTGTCATGCAAATATTTCAACTGTCATATTGAAGTTTTCCATGTTCTATTGGTGGCATTATATATTTGAAGCAATGATTATACTTAAACATATGAAATTTGAGGACAGAAAAGAACAGTTTTCCAGTTGAATTTTCATTTGCTGAATGGCAACTGATATAAACAAAATATCCTCTTCTTGGCTGTTGGCAGCCACAGTTAACCTGTCAAGAAAGTGCTTGCAACCATTTCTAATTTTCTAGTGAGAGTGCTGAAAACTTACAACCTCTTTGGGAATTTCACTTTTCTTTCTGAAGCTGTAAGGGGAGCCATTATATGTACTTTTAATTATAATCTATTTTGAATGTTGAAAGTTCTTTTCCAGCACATACTATTAGAGGTACTGAAAAATATCTTTGGTAAAGTGGTAAGCAAATTTTCTGGGATTTTATTTAGCAAACACCTCCACCCCATAAACCTGAGCTACTTATAATTTAATAATAATGACATCAGTAACTGTTAATATCATTTACTTATTGATAACTTACTTCATGCTGGGCACTGTTCTATGTAGTTTAAATGTATTGAAGTTATTTACTTCTTTCTAATGCCCTGTGAGGAAAACATTATCATCTCCATTCTGAAGCACAAGAAGGTTACAAAATTGGTTGCAATTCACATAGGTGTTATGTGGCAGTACAGACGTGGAACCCAGTTTCCAAGTATTTAATAATTAGTTAAACTGTAGTTATGTATTTAATACTTAATGATTAATTTTCTTACCTCATGGAGTTTAAAAATTTTGAAAAAGCAGTAAAATAATAAATGCTATATTTACAATGGTAATGACTCTTCAGTTCCTCTATAACGCTATGGAGAATAATATAACTTATCAAGATTAATTTGGATTTTAAACCAGTATAATCTTTAAAATACTAATGAGAATGAGAACATTAATTGCCTATAAATGGTGACATTGTGGTATTCAAGGTGATAACTAAAAATTAAGGGAATGCCAATAAATGGAGTAATAGTTGAAAAAGCAGTGACACGTTAATACCATGAACTATTATGCAGCCCTTAAAAATGAGTTAGTTTGGAGAAATTTTCACAGCATATTAACTGTGAAAGCAAAGTTTATAGAAAAATTTATAATTTGATCTTTTTTGTAACTCTAATGATAAATTCTCTCATGTATGTGTAGGTGTGTTGTGTGGGTGGGTGGGCACATGCGTGCATGCATGGGTCAGTATTTTTATCAGCATAGAGAAATACATTAAAATATACTGTTAAAATTGGTTGCTCAGGAATAGTGAGAGGAGTATAAGTTCATGGGAGGTCGATGGGAAGGTGAGTGGTGGTCTTGGGGGATTGTGGGAGTGGATGGGGCAGAATGAGGGAATTAGAGAAAAGCAACAGGGGGAAAGGAAAAAAACAGTTCACAGATAGATGCATAAATAACAATTGTAATAATAATAAAATAGATACTGGCTTAGCTATCAGAAACCATGGGTCCTTTTTCCAGGTTTGAAATGGCTCACGGTAGTACCATAGATAAGTTACTCTATGGCCTAGGTTTTGCATTTATGAAGTAAAGATAGTTATATTCTTTGACCTATTTGTAGTTATTACAATGACCAAATGATATATGTCAAAACATAAAGGGCTATGCTTGCATGCTTATGGCACTGAGTACCTTATATTCATTTTTCATATTGAAAATAAAGGTAGGTCTTACAGTTAGATATTGTGGTTGTTATTTTTCCTCCCTAGTCTTCAGCCTTGTTAGGTTACATTAAAACTACCTCTAGGTTCTGCTCCTGGAAACACCACATTTCTTGAGCATGGATTGTGCTTGTTATTTAATAAGAAGTTATACAAGGCTATAAAGTTTTAAATATCCAAATGAACCCAGAAGAAAGGTTATCTATATTATTATTCTCTTTTATGATTTTATAATTAAAATTGCAAATCAATTGTAATGAAATTCACTTTCTAAAATTTGAAAAATCTTTTTATATAAAAGGAAGTATGTCTTTTCTATTAATACTTTAAAAAGTTACCAAGTATGAACATTTTCTCACTGAGTATCAAAATTAAATGATGGGCCATTTTACAGATAAGCTCAGTAGTCATGTTGTATCCATAGAAGAGATAACATATCTATATATCTGTACATACATCTATCCATGTCTTTCCTCTATCTGTATTTAACACATGAAACAGGAAACAGGATGCAATACAAGCAAGAGGTACAGGTGATAGCTGTGAACTGTGTGTGGAGAACATTTAGTACAGATTGGAGCAGATCAGAAAAGTCCAGGAAATATTTAAAAAGATGAATATATATTTTACCTTCTTAAAAATTAACAAAGAGTTTGGGTTTTAATGAATAAGTACTAAAAATACTAGGTAAATTTAAAAATAATAATTATCATGTCTTCCTGGGAAGCAGAATATTGCACAGAATATTAAAAGAGATCATAGTGCACTCTATGCTTCAGCTGTAAATACAGTTTTGCAGAACCCCAGTGTAAACACAGCCTATTTTTTCAACCTCAACTATCGTGTAAAATATTGGGATGTTGGGGCACAGTTAGCATGCATCTGTGCCATGTTAAAAGAAGTGGCTACTGGTAGCAAAAAAAAAAGCTAAATCATAAGCTCCCAAGTGGGAAATCAATAGACAATACCTTAGCTGAAAACTCTAAGTAAGAAGAGCATATAATTTACAAATAGGAAGGTATTTGTCAGAAGAATCATCTAAAAGAGTCTAGAGGGGCTCCCTCTATGAAGCAAAAATTGGAGAAGGAGAACAGGAGGCTACTGGGGCTTTGTTTTAGCACTATTTGACATTTTATGTATCTGTAAAGCCTTTTTAAAATAAAAACGAAATAATATTACTTTCAATAAGATGGAAATCTGCCAGCTATGGCAAATACTTTGCATTTATTTTTCTATGCTCACTTTGTACTTCATTGATATTTAAAAATTACCTGTGTTGGTCTTCAGGGACATTCATACCATAGAGAAAGCATTTGGGAAGATATGCACATAAGTATATTTGGGATATGGGCAAGTGTGAATTCATTGGACCTGGTCCTCTTTCCTACTAGTCAGGGAATTTTAGAGCAGGAAGTAATCATCTGATTAAAAAATCAGCTCATCTAATTCCTTTTTTTATATAGATAAAGAACGTGAAGCTTGGGTTAAGCAATCTGGCCAAGAGAAGCATGTTCTTTACTCACTTCCCTTGTGTAAGAACAAATGTGTTCTGTTGACAAATAAATGCTTAGATAACATAATAGTTTTAATACCAAATGTAGATTTAAATATATGTTAAAATATTTGTATATGGTATCAAAAAGAAGCAAAACATGTTTTTATTACCTAATTTTCTAGGTCTTGTCCTTTGAACTTTAAACAATAAATCCATTAAAAAATAATTTTATGCTTGAATCCAAATGATGACATAAAGGAGAAAGCTTTAGGGCATTTCCAAGTCCTACTCAGTAAAAAGATGTAGGGATGGGGAGTCTTAATTCCCAATAAATGAAAGTCAACCTGATATAATGGTTACAATAGTTTTTCTGTTTTGGAAACACCAGAAACATCTTGCTCAGATGAGTTTAATACATGGATCTGGTGGAAATCATCCTGAAACAAATTTGAAATATCATCTCTCTTTGACGTGTTTGTTTCTCATTAGCTTGCATTTTAACATCAGTGTTTCTTACATTGCCTGTACTTAACTAATGGTCTACTGGGCATATATATTAATATATACATGACAAAGAATAAGTATAATTTAAAAACTGCGTAATGTTCAAAACCAGCACAGCGGCTGTTGGTGTGCAGCTGAGTGATGAACTAGTGACTCAGTCATGAACATATTCATCTGGTCTCCAGTGTCTGCATATGCACTGTCCCATGGTACTTTCCGTTTTAAAGGCATAAGATATTTAAATGATAATTTAAATTATTAAGTTAAAAGTGGAAATAAAATAGGTGCCATAATTACCTATGATGGTGTCAACCCTGTGGAAACGTGTCTGTCAGCCTCTGTGGGTTGTTGAATCATTATTTGTGCAACTGTGCTCCAGGTCTCAGGTGTGTGTGTCTGTGTGTGTGTGTGTGTGTATGTGTGTGTGTGTGTGTGTGTGTGTGTGTGTGTTTAAACAGTTTAGATCATACATTGCTTTTTCTCAATTATAACATAAGCATTTCCAATCATAAATACTTTTGAAAGCATGATTTTTTAAAATAAAATATTTCAGTGGATGAATATGTCTGGCTTGTACCCTTCTTTAGAATTGTTTGAGTTCCAGGAACAGAAACAGAGTCAGGCTAGGCTTGGGAAAGTAGGATTTTTGGTAGGGATACAGTACAATCTATGGACCATCATTCAGCGTGCTGAATTATGAATTATGAATATCATGGCATTAACTATATCTTTTCTTATATTTAGTATCCCTAGTTTCACTTCTAGCTGCATTTAACTTCTCATTAATTTTAAATTAAGTTAAAAAATTTACTCTGCTATCACAAGTACTTCAAACAAAAAAGAACAAAACAAAATATTTTGCAAATTTCTCCAAGTCCACCTCAGTAATAAATATTTGAAGCCTTAAGAGCAGATGCAGATAAAAGGGTAAAAAGAGATAAGGCCAGGAAGAAGAGAGAATTGCAGTAAAAAAATAAAGGCAAACTGAGAAAGAACCATGATAACATAGCATAAACTGAGGAAGAGCTTTCAAAGTGGGAAGACAAAGGAATCAATAGATCAAGTAGAGTTAGGAATGAGAAAAGCTCACTGGCAAAGACATAGTGAAGCTAGTATGTTCATATTTTAATGGTTTACAATAAAAATTGGTAGTATATTTCATAAGGCAATCCTACAGTACATTTCAAGAGCAATAAATATAGTCATATCCTTTGACCCAATATTCCTACTCCTAGGAATTTAAGGATAGAGTCTGAAAAAAGAAAATATTAAGTTTCATGATGGTATTATTTCCAATTTGTCTTCAAATGGTGAGAATGTAAAAACTTACATAAATCTAATTATAAAAAGTAGCTTAACTATAACACATCATAAAAATGGACATCCGTGTATATAAAAATTATATCAACATTATAGAGATAATGTAGCCACTTTTGATATTAGAGCATTATGTATCACCATTAACGAAAACTTTATGGATGTATGTAGTTAAGAGCTGAACGTGAAGAGAGAAAAATGAAAGCAGTTCATTCCAAATATGGTGGGATTCTGGATAATTTCCATTACAGAATATTCTATTTGATTTGGCAATTACAGAAAATTGCTCAAATTTGCAACTGTAATTTTTATATATCATGGGGCAGAGAGCAAAGCTTAAAGGAGAAGTTGTACATAGATAAAGAAGAAACAAACTTTGGGGAAATCTGGCTATGAATGAAAGAATTGGCATTCTAATAGGAAGTAGGTTGTAGTAAAGACAGGAGACCGATTATAGTAAAGGGCTGATCAAGGCAAAGAACTGCATGCTTGAAGGCTTAGGGGGAAAAAGCCAGTGTAGACAAAAAGATTGAGGATGCCAGAAAGATGATAATGGGTACTGAAAGGAAACAAAATACAAGTAAGAGATTTTTCATTCATTTAATAATTCAACACATTGACTGAGTATGCCAAGTGCTGAAAATGCTGCAGTAAACAAAACACATATAAAGCAGAGTACTTCCTGCCTTCAAGGAGCATATATTCTACTGTGGGATAGATAGACAGGTTCTGCAAACGGATACAAAAGAAAATTGGATTCAGGAATATGTAGGAAATATATAAGGTATTGAAAGAGAGAGAAACAAAAAATTGCCTCTCTATGACAGGATATTTGAGCTGAGATTGAAAAGATGTAGAAGTTAATCAAGTCAATAGAAGAGTAAGTGGTGAAAAGAGTATCCCAGGAGGAAGGAGCAGTAGGGGAAAAGGCCCTGGGGAAAGAAAACATGGTATGTCATGAGAACTGAAAGAAGGAAAGAGTAGTGGAGTGTCATGAATGAAGGGGAGAGAGACATCAGATGAAGGCGTAGTCTGAAGCAGGACCAGATCTATAGGTCATAATAAAGGTTGGATTTTCTTCTAACAGTAATGGTAAAACACTGATAAGTCTCAAGCAGAGTATGACATGATAAGGTTAGTGATTTTGACATTCTACTCCAATAGGTAGCAATGTTAAGAATAGAATGTATGATATAAGAACACAAACTAGACCTATTTTTAAGCTATTGATGTGATCTAATTGAGAATTGATTATCATTTGGGCTAGAATGATATCACTGGAGATGATGTTTAAAATAGTGTTGCTTTTCATTAATCAGGTTTCAAAATAAGTGCCTAGCTCTAAGAGGTCTGCTGCTATGTTATCATCAAGGTTTTCTTTCTCCCCTTCAGGAGTTTTGCCTTATGAAAACAGTGTTTTCATGGTCACCTTTAATTTATTTGTTTCATTGTTACTGACTGTTTGTGGAATACCAGCCCAGGGCAAATGCATCATAATGTACAAATCATTTTTTAGATTTTTCTCCAGAATAACAATCACCTAAATCTTCCATTGCTTAGATTTGGTCCTCCTCAAATTTTCTTTTTCTTTCTTTTTTTTTTTTTAAAGAAAAAGAGAGAAAAGAAGAAAGAAAGAGTGAAAGAAAGAAAGAAAGAAAGAAAAAGAATGTAAGAAGGAAAGAAAGAGGAAGAGAAAGAGGGAGAGAGAACGGGATTCTTGTTCTATTGCCCAGGCTAGAATGCAGTCTAAAAATGGGTATTAAAAACCTCTTTTAATCATATCTTAAAGAAACGCTTGCACACGGAGATCCATATTGGAGAACATTTCATAAATAGATACAAGTTGAAAGATATTCATCACAAAATTGATAACATACACAAACAAGATACACACCAGTAAGACATACAGCACACCCACAGTGCCAAGATAGTCAGGTCAGAAGGCATTTCAGCATTGTCCATGCACTATGACATTTCCTATGAAGACCCAGGCCTTGATGTTGAACCCAAGTCATCATCCCAGCTTCTTCCATCCTTCTCTTATAATGAATTTGCCCTCAGAGTTCCCTGACTTTAGTCAAGGTTTAATACTAAAATTTAAAAGGCAGGGGTTGAGACCTCAATCTCTTTTCTCCCAAGAATCTCTGAGATTCCTTTACAAATTTATCCAGCTCCCTATAAGTCATCAAGGTCCACATAATAAGGAATAAAGGGAGAAAATGTCTTTATCTATCCGAAAATATACATGCTGTATTTCTCCCCAGGAACAGTGAGTACTAACTTGCTTTGCATCTTCATAATCCACACCCAAGCAAAGTCTGCACCTCTAGAAATAAAAGAGCTGGCATGCCTGTAATCCAAGCACTTTGGGAGCCCAAGGTGGGTGGGTCACCTGAGGTCAGAGTTTGAGACCAGCCCGACCAACATAGTAAAACCCCATCTCTACTAAAAATACAAAATTATCTGGACATGGTGGCACGTGCCTGTAATCCCAACTACTTGGGAAGCTGAGGCAGGAGAATCACTTGAACCCAGGAGGTAGAGGTTGCAGTGAGCCAAGATCACACCATTGCACTCCAGCCTGGGCAACAGAGCAAAACTGTGTCTCAAAAACAAAAAAAAGAAAAAGAGCTATAAATGTAGCAACTTCTCTCAACATTGAGATAAATCGTTTTTAAGTTACCAATTTATTACACTACTATTATAAGGCATTATACTGACCATATGATAGTGATGGAATGTGAAATCATAAGGATAGAGAGTAGCATGTTTCACCATCCATATCACCATCCATATCACCATTGCCTTGGGGGTCTCAGGCTGCCCTCTTTAAAATCTAATGGTCCTCCTGAGCACACCTTTTGCACCCTAGGAAGTAGATGGTGCAGAGAATAAGCAGAATGCAAAGTCCTGGAATGGCCCAAAGGGATGGTTTCCCATAAAGTTGCTAGGGGTGTCAGTTGTGATGGTGGTGGTAGGAGGGGTAATGGCACTGGTGGTAATAAGTAAGTGTGGTAGACTCACTCATTAGCCCAATTCCAGCCCCTCAATTCACGAGTCTGAATTAATGTGACAGTAATAGTGACATTAATATTTACTAGCATTTAAAATTGTATAGCCAGTTGCTCACTCTTGCAATGGATTGGAAACAGAGAAGCCAGCTATCATCAGGGAAAGCAAAAAACTCAAAGTAACAGGACAAGAAAAGGGAAGGAGCAGGGGACAAGTCAGAGTGATGGGTAGAGAGGGGAGAACAGCCAGTCCCACAAGGAGAGCTGAGGATCTTGGAACATCTGCCCTAATAGGCTCTAAGCCTGTGGGATGCAGGCATCACCAGACTATCTGGGCAACTATTCCTCCCACTCCTATTGCACTTCCTTCTAGAACATTCTGTCTCTGTTATCATGCCTCTCTTTCCTTCTGTGTGGGGCAGGAAGGGAAGAGAATGTGCCTTTTTATACCTGGAAAGCCAATAGGCAGACTTCAGGTAGCAAATCAAGCCGGGTCAAGGCCGCCATGCAATACCAGTACTAGGCTCTCATCACTGACTGCCCTTGGGATGCCCCCTTCCTGGGAATGGGTGGACCCAACTAAGAATCACAATTTTCCCCAAAGTGTAATTGAAGAAGGGGTCTATAGGGACAGGTGTCTCTGTGAGGGAAGGAACCAGGTCTGTCTTGGTCACCAGAGTTTTCCAAGAGCTGGAAAAATGCCTGCAGCATCGTCAGGGTTCAACAGTTATTTGTTAAATGAAAAATGAATGGATAGTACTACAGGATGTTGTATTTTTTTTAAGACAGGGTCTCACTCTGTCACCTAGACTAGAGTGCAGTGGCACAATATAGTTCACTGCAACTCCAACCTCCTGGGCTCAAGTGACCCTCCCACCTCAGCCTCCCAAGTACCTGGGGCTACAGGCCTGCACCACCATGCCCAGCTAAATTTTTTTTAGTAAATACAAGATCTTGTTATGTTGCCCAGCTAGTCTCCAACTCCTGGTCTCAAGCAATTCTCCCACCTTGGCCTCCCAAAGTGCTGGGATTACAGGCATGAGCCACCACACCCAGCTAGATGTTATATTTTTTAAAAGTTTCCATAGTCAAGAAATCTGGAGTCAGATAAACCAGGATTCATATATCAACTCCACCAACTTCCAGCTGGGTTACCTTAGACAAGTAACTTAATCCCATCAAGCTTCAGTTTCCTCATCTATGAGGAATCTGGCCTCACTAGCTTTTTGAAATCTCACATTGTAGGCAAGATCTGCAGTTATAGATCTCATATTAAACAAATTTAAGTTATAATGAAGTTGTTATGATTCCATGCTATAATTCTGAATTATAACAATGTTTCCTTTATGTACCTCATGGGGGTTATTACAAGACTCTAACAAGATACTACAAGTGGAAAGTAGGCCACTTGTACATTGCAGTTGTTTGTTGCTGTTGCTAAAAGCCAGAAGCGAAGAAAAAAAAAAAAAAAAAAGACCAGCCATGTGTCAAGTTGACATTGTCCAAAGCAATTCCTATTTCGGTTTCAGGTACTGCTAAAGATGTGCCAAGGTCTGATCTTTGGGAGCTTCTTGGGCCTTAAAAAATAATTTACAGATATGAATGAGCCTTATTGTAGAAAATTAATACCCAAATTAGTTTAAAGGCCACTCAAAACATTGTGGTAGACCCTGGTTATTCACAATTCCTTTATTTATCCCTTGCCATCTGCCACAGTTTGAAGGCTAGAAAGTCAAACACTCAGTATCCAGACTCCCTTGCAGCTAGGGAGAATGATGGCTGATGGAAGAAGGCATTTGCAGGCATCTGCAAAGGAGACTTTGTGGAAATGCTTTGATTTTCCAATTGAAAACAAGGTCAGACTTTGCACATCATGGTGGCTATAATTAATATAGTCTATATTTGAAACTTGCTAAGAGAGTAGGTTTTAAGTCTTCTCACCACAAAAAAGAAGTATGTGAAGTAATCCATATGTTAAATAGTTTGATTTAGTAATTTCACAAGGTATACATCTATTGAGACATCCTGTTGTATACCATAAATACATACAACTTTAACTTGTCAATTAAAATTTAAAAATTGGTTTAAAAATTTAAAAATAAAAAAGGCAGACAAGACTGGCACAACCCTCTCTCCATCCCCTTCTTGAATTTAATTCAACTGTGAAGGCTGGAACAGCAACAGCCATCTTGCAATGTTGAGGGAAGATAGAAAAGAATTATGTATCATTCTGTAATTACAGAGCCAATGCACCAGAGCCAGAAACCACCTGCCCTCAATTTCATGTATTTTTTTTTTAATTTAAGCCACTGTACTTCAGCTTATGCTACTTGTAGCTAAATAAAATTCTATTTGATTAAAATAGTAGAAAGGTCTGATTATGACTTTATCTTGAAAAGCAAATTTAAACTTATGAAAATATGTTTAGATCTCATATTAAACAAATTTAAGTTATAATGAAGTTGCTATGATTCCATGCTCTAATTCTCATTGATTTATTTGGGACAGAATCTAATTTTTTTTTTTTTTTGAGACAGTTTCACTCTTGTGGCCCAGACAATTCTCAGCCTCCTGAGTAGCTGGGATTACAGGTGCCCACCACCATGCCCAGCTAATTTTTTGTATTTTTAGTAGAGACAGGGTTTCACCATGTTGGCCAGGCTAGTCTTGAACTCCTGACTTTGTGATCCACCCACCTCAGCCTCCCAAAGTCCTGGGGTTACAGGTGTGAACCACCACACCCAGCCAGAACATAATTTTTTAAGCAAACTCTATTCCAACATATTGTGGAGCTGCATCACCTCCTATTTACTTTTATAGCAAGTTCATTAAGAAGGCACTTCATCAATATTCCCAAGAGTCCCCTTTCATCCTTTATTATTCTCATTGTTCCCCTTTGCAGCACCCACTGTAGGGTCTGCCTTGTGGATTTTTCTCTTCTTTTATTGCCTGACTCCACCATCTGTTCCATTGTTAATGGCTTTGCATGAGATTTGAGCAGTTCTCTGGCATCATTCCCATTAGTTTCATGGAATCTCGCATCATAGGCAAGATCTGCAGTTTTACGTTGCAGTCGATATGCACTATACCTCCTTAATACCATTGGATATTCACGACATCTGATCATTGAAAGGGAGGCTGGCTGAGACACTGACCAGATGGGTGGGGATAGACTAGTGTTCAGTGAAAAGATGTATTTGCATGGGGATTAATTTTTAAAGTGGATAATTCACTCATTAATATTTTCATGCATTGATGGCATCCAAGCTCTTCAGTGGATGCTCATCTTGATGTAGCCAATAGATTAGGAGCCAGAAGACCTGTGTTCCAGCTCCACTTCTGTTCCTGATTTGCTGTTTAACACTGAGCAAGTCATTTCCTCTCACTGGAATTCAGTTTCCTCAACTGCAAACTGATGATACTATACACATTCTAAGATCTTTCAACTTCTAAAAGTCCGCTATCTTGCAAACAATTGATAATAGGGTAGAGGGGTTGTCTCTTGAGTCCCTCTTCATTAAAGACCTTGGAAGGGGATGGCAGAAAACTCTGGACAAGGTCCTTTGCTAAATCTTACTCTGGCTACACATTTTCATTTTGAGGATGCCCTCAATCTCTTAGCAGCTGAGAAACTAATTAGATTTAATAAGAGACAAGGCTGCTAAATGAAAGTACATGAGAAATATCACAGTGCTAAAGATTAACACATGTTCTCGCCTGTCCTCATAATAAAACCAGGGCCCCCATTTATTCCAGGATTTGTGACCTAGACAAAGAAAGAAGAATAAGGAGCTCATTCATCTAGGATGAGTAAGAATTTCATCCCAAAGGAAGAACAAGGAATATTGGCCCCAATTAGAAACAGATAATATACTCTCTCCCTCTTTCTCTTCCTCTTTCTTTCTCTCTTTCATTCTTTTTTCTTTCTTTCTTCTTTTCTCTCTTTCTTTCTAAAAAATAAAAAATAAAAAAATAAAAGAAATAGACAATATATAAGTGTTTGTGAAAGTCAGTCTTCCTCCATCACTACTCTAATTCTTAATGCTCATAGAGATCCTAATGTTAGAAATGTTTCAAGGGCTACATTCAAGATATCCATCCATCTAGCATGGTGTTCAAAGCCTTTTATGATCTGTTTCCTTCCAGTATCATGGCCCTTGTCACTAGTTCCTGCTTCTTACTTTGGCATCAAGGGATTTTTGAGGTATTGCAAAAGCTAATTGTTTGGGTCAATGAAGGAGAGGGCTTTGTAAATAAATGCCATTTACACAGAGTGATTTCACACTTGCATGGTTATATTTCTGCTGTACTTCTCAGAATTCTCTTTCTTGCCTTCCACCCAATGCCGCAGCCCAACTATTTCCAGTTCCCTGAGCACACTTACTTGCTCCAGCCTCCTTGTTTTTGCAAAACTTCTGAGCCTTCCTCCAGCAACAAGTTATCAACTGCAACGCATTTGACTGTGATTAACAGAATACCCAACTAAAAGTAGTTTAAATTATAAGCACTTGAACTAGTTTGTTCAGCAGCTCAACAGTGACATAAAGGACATTTCCACCTTTTCACTCCACTTGCTTCCTGTTGGCTTTTATCTTCAGATTTTTCCACCCTTAGGGTGGCAAAATACTTGCCACAGCTCCAGGCATCACAACTCACAAAACAGCATCGAAAGGCATTCAGAAGAGGACTTTTCCAGAAGCTCCTGCCCTCACCAGAATTTCTCTCGAATTTTCACTGTCCAAAAAGTTGTCAAACTTCCCAAGAGTAAAATTTATCAAGCCTTGACCTTCTGCTCCATTCCTAAATGTGTCCAGATCTTCTCCTAGCCTCCACTCTGATTTTGTTTATTACTTTACCAACATTTCCTGAGTGTTACTAAGTGCCAGGTACTCTGCTAAGCACTCTACAAACATGACCTTATTTAACCCTTACAACAATTCTGTGAGATAAGCACTATTACCTCCATTCTAGGGTTGAGGGATATACAGCTAGCAAGAGATATACATCCCAGAAAGGTTAAGGGATATACAGCTAGCAAGAGGCAGAGCCAAAATTCAAATCCAAGCCCATCCAACCCCAAAACCCAAGCTTCCAAACATTCTTGGTCCTCCTACTCCTGCCCGCTCTGGACACTTTTTGCCCCTCAATTTCTCCTCCTCTTTTATGCAGAAATCTCCCTGTCTCACAGATCCTTCCCCTCTGCTTAGCAACATGTTCAGATCTTCCCTATGATTAAAGAAAAACGAGAACCATTTCCCTTCACCCTGTTCTCTCCTCAATCTATCAAATTTCTCAAAAGCACCGTCTTCACACCTACAGATTCCACATCCTCAGCACCCACGTACTCTTCCCTTAATGTGGCATCCTCCCTATCTCCCCACTGAAACTGCTCTGCCCAAAGCTATCAGCAACCTCATGATAACCACTCCAATGACTTCTCCCCATTCTGCTTCCTTCTGGACCTGATTAATTGGCAGGGCAGTCAGGCAGGGACCCAGAGCTCCCGTCTACAGAAGACTCTAAAACATCACTGGAATACAACAGAAGGAAGAAAACTGTGTTTACCAGAACTCCTTCCGGGGATGGTACAGTGTGCTGTTGGAAAAAAAATTTTAAGTTACTTGGGAAAGAACTGAGAGATCTCCCTAAAAGACATGCTTGAGTACCAGCAAATGATTTCCAACTGCCCCCTTTGAGGGTTGGTCACTTTAACTGCACAGCTTTGGTTTGAGGGAATATGGAACGCAATACTGGAGCCACAGCTCATTGTCTGGGTCAGAGAGGAGAGGCCTTTGCCCCATGCGGTGCTCAGGCTGTCCTTTAAATCAATGCCAAGCAAATATTTAAAGAACATAGTTTAAAGTGTGCAAAATTATTAGCCTGCTCTGAGACCCATATTTCTCAGTTTCTCAGTCTGGATCTATCCGCTGTATATGATTTAGCCAACCTACTCAATGGCCTGGTCTACTTCCTTCTGGTTCTGGCACCCCTACTGGTTCTCCCTCTCTTTTCTTCTTCTTTCTTTTTCTATCCCTCTCCTCTCTTCTCTGTTACTGGTTCCTCTGCCTCTTCCTATCCCCACAACGAGGACATTTTCCCAAGCTCTAACTTCACTTTTTCTCTCTGATCTCAGCCATTGCCATGTGTACTATTAGTTATCTACTGCTGCGTAACCAAGTACCCCAATGCTATTAGCTAAAAAGAACAAACTTTTCCTTACTCAGAGTTTCTTTGGGTCAGGAATCCAGGAGCGGCTTCTCCAGGTGATTTTGGCTCAAGGTCCCTCATGCGGCTGCAATCGGGTGTCAGCCGGGGCTGCAGCCATCTCAAGGCTTGACGGGGGGAGGACCCACTCCCCACCTCACTCATATGGCTATTGGCAGGCCTCAGGTCCTCACCACATGCGGCTCTGCACGGGACTGCATCACAACATTGCAGTGGGCTTCCACAGAGGGAGCAATCCGAGAGAACGCACCCAAGATGGAAACTACGGTCTTTTTATAACTTAATCTCAGCTTGATATCCTATCACTTCTGCTATATTTTATACAATGGAAGTGAGTCAGTAAGTCCAGCCCACACTCAAGGTCTGGGGGATTACACAAAGGCATGAATACCAGGAGACGAGGACCACCGGGGCCCTATTAGGGTCTGTGTACCACCCCAGGCCTCTCCCATCTAAGAGGAGTCCCCACCTCCGTCACGACATTTTTCTTTCTCCCCTCTATGCTTCCCAACCACCTGCTAAATGATTCCATGTGGACATGGGAGATTGCTGTCACCTCATGTTCTCCCTACTTCAAATCAACTTTTTTGTGTTCCCTTAAAGCAGCCCAAGTTGCCTTTTCTCTTTCACTGATGGCAATGCTGTTCTGTTCTGAAAGGGTTAGGCCTCTGAGTCATCCTTTATTCTTGAACAAAAAATCATCATTGTCACCGTTTATTGAGCCGAGCCCTGCTATGTGCCAAGCACTTTCATAAACATTACACTATTTAATGTTGGCAGCACTATGAGATGGATATTACCATCCCCACTTTGCAGGAGAATGAACCCATTTTTCTTTCAAAGACAAGTAGATCTGGAATCAGGCCCTGTTCTGTGTGCTGAGACACAGTAATGAACAAAACAGGCACAGCCCCTCAGGGAGCTGATACCCAAACAGGAGAATTTCAGTGTACAAAGTAGTTCACAGATGAGATCATATATTGTATATAGTCGACAACCAGGGCTTAGACCTAAACAGACTTAGGTTTAAGCCCCAGTTTAGCCACTTACTGGATGTGTGATTTGGGATGAGATATCAAATATTTCCAGTTATTAAGATGATAGTACCCACTTCATGTAGCCATTTTGGATAGTAAATAAGATACCACAAGTAATCCACTTAGCACAGAGTCTAGCACACCAGGGTTCAATGAAAGGGAGTTTGTGATGATAACAAATGATGATGATAGTGATATTGCCCAACTCACAGCAACAATAATTGCTAACACTTATGGACAACTGTCACGTGCCAGACACTTTTCTAAGCCCATACATCCAAGAATTCTCTTGATTCTCATAATCATCTCCGTGAAATAAACATATTATCATCATCTCTGTTTTACAGATAAAGAAACTGAGGCACAGAAAGGTTGAGTAACTTGTCCAAGGACACAGAGCCAGCAAGTGGAAGAAACAGAATTTGAACCCAGTCAGACTAGCCTCAGAGCCAGGAACTCATAGAAACTTTTGAAGACTCCCGAAAACCTAGGGAATCCCAGTGGTATGCGTGTGTCTGTCTGTTTATGTGCATGATTGCGTATGTAACTATTTGTGTGTGTAAGCGACTATGTAGGTGGGATTATGTGACTGTACACATGTGTTAGACTGTGTATATGTACATGAAACCATGTGTGGGTCTCTGTGTGTGCAATTATGTATGATTATGTGTATTTGTACAAATGACTATATATGTTCTGTGTGTATATGTCTTTGAATGTGAATATATGTCTATGTGGATCTAGGTGTGTGACCGTGTATGTGGCTGTATATGTGGCCCTCTGTGTTCCACATGTGTGTCTGTGTGTGTAACTATATGCATATGTTAGACTGCATGTATTTGTGTGTATGTGCATGCGCTCACACTGTATTGGGAAGAGAGAAAGAAATTTACATTCTGTGTCATGTTATGCATTCTCTTTGCACTTGGGCATGTAGCTCTTGGTTACAAGAATTCTTGCTCATTTTTCTTAAGTCCTCTCCTTATTCAAAGTATGATCCCCACTTGTGGTTCAGGAAATGATGAAAAAGCCCCTATTGGCAATGTAGAACCCACTTCTTAAGGGCTTATAAAAAGAACTCAAAAATTCACTTAAACTGATAAATTACAGGGAGATTTTCTCAGTAAAGAAGACAAATGAATTATACAGTATTTCATTCCCATGTACTCTCCTCTTTCACTCTATATATTTCTACAATTTTACAGGAAGAACAGCTCTATGGAATGCAGGTTATGCATCAGCCTGTTGGTGTCCCCCTGCCTCCAGCCCCAAACTTGGTGTCTTCATCACCAATGGCTTGACAGTTTGCAAACTCCTCCCCCACTAAGGATGTCCCCACTTGGAAATGACCAGTTCAGGCATCAACAAAACCCACCTTCTACATTTCTCCTTCTTTCCTTCCTCTCTATTTTACCTTAGGTTTTTCCCTTTCCTGATTTCCAACTCTCTCCCTCCCCCCACTGTTCCTTCCTTTTATTTCCTATCTTTGCCCATAAAATTAGGAAGCAGGAATGGTTAACAGCTAGGGATTTTGTGTCAGACTCATCTCTGCCATTTACTACCTGTGTGACTTTAGGGAAGTATTTTAATCTCTTAGAGCCTCAGGTCCTTCATCTGAAAAATGAGATTTATTGTGAGGATGAAATAAAATATGTAAGTATGGTGCTTAGAATCGTGCCTGGCACATGGTAAGCACTAAATTTATATCAGAAGTAATTATTAAATTCACAATGAATCACCATGGGGACTCAATTTTCCTGAGTGAATGGTTTTACATCTGTTAAGAATAGTCCTCTGGTCAAGAGTAAATTTGGTCTGGCTTCATGCCATGGTTGAGAAGACAGACCCATGTTGAAACATGACCTCCACAACAGACCTACTTTCTGACCCTGAGTGAGAGACTTAAACTCTCCAGGCATCAGTTTCCTCAGCTGTCAGATGGATGCAATAATAGTCCCCACCTGTGGATCACGAGGTCAAGAGATCGAGACCATCCTGGCCAATATGGTAAAACCCCATCTCTATGAAAAATACAAAAATCAACTGGGTGTGGTGGCGCATGCCTGTTAGTCCCAGCTACTCGTGAGACTGAAGCAGGAAAATCACTTGAACCCGGGAGGCGGATGTTGCAGTGAGCCAAGATGGTGCCACTGCACTCCAGCCTGGCAACAGAGTGAGATTCCATCTCAAAAAGAGATTCCACCTCTTGGGAAGGTTCAGAATCTGGTTCATGGCAAGTTCTCAATCAGCATTTATTATTAGGATTCAAGTAGGCCCTTCTCTTTACAGCTCATAAACTCCCCTTGTACATTTTTAGCCCTTCTTTCTCTCTGCTTAATCATGAACCCTCCTCATTTCCCATTGGCAGACAGAACTAAGAAAGTTTCACATGAGTGTTTATTCAATGCTGTATCTGCTACCTATTGTTGTCTCAAAAACCACTCCCCAAAACTCAGTGGCCTAAAACAACAATATCCTTTATTTTGATGGTGAATCTGCAATTTGGTCAGGACTTGGCAGGGATGACAATTCTCTGCTCCATGCAGTATTGAGTGAGGCAGGTCAACCAGGAGCTAGATGCTCCACTTTCAAGATGGCTCAATAACATGGTGGGCCAGTTGGTGCAGACTTGAGGCTGAGGATTCAGCCAAAGCTATGGTCTGTGGAGCTTGATCCCTCTCCACGTGGGCCTCTCCATAGGCTGCTTGGGCTTTTGCACACCATGGGTGGCTGTGTCCCCAAAGTGAATATCCTAAGAGAACAAGGAGGAATTGCACAGCATTTTTACGAAATAGCCTGGGACGTCATATAGCACCACTTCCATGGTATTCTCTTGCCGAAGGTCATCTCAAAGGTCCACCCAGGTTCAAAGGGAAGGGACACAGACTCTTGATGGGGGAGTGCTAAGGCTCTGGAAGAGCATGTGGGGCTGGAGATATTGTTGCAGCCGTCTTTGGAAAATACAGTCTGCCATACTTAGCTAATTACTCTCCCTCTTTCTCCTGCCTCCCACTCCCCAAATAAAGCATTCAACGTTAAGTAGCTACCTTCCCCAAACAGCCTTGATCAGGTTAGAGCTAAAGAAAGTCAAGCCAGCAGCCTCACAAGACACTAAACTGACTCCATGTTCCTAGTTGGTTTAGATTTTCTGTGTGAATCTATTGGTTTGGGCATCTTTGCCTCCATTCATCTGGTCATTTGCTGGAGATGCTTCTGAGAAGGGTGGGTGGAGACAAGAAAACAATATCACAAATACTGTGGTCAAGATCAACTCCTCCACGAGGAATGTAAAAGTGGAGATCCGGAAAAGTGAACTGAAGTGAACCAAATCAGATGGGTTGGTGTCAGGACCTGTAACCATCTCCTGATCCCAAAGTCAGTGCTCCTTGCCACTACTGCACTGCCTTGGGGCCTAAGGAATTTTGATAACATATTTATTTGCTAACAAGAACTAGCTAAAGGTTCAATACAGGTGGCCATGCCCTGGTCTGGTCTCGTCTCACCGGGGAGCCTTAAGCAATCAGGTTTTATCCTATGCATGTGATATGAGTTCACCGTGCCATGGACAGCTGATTGGCTTAGGTTTAATCACCTGACCTAAAGGCAGCCAATCCAGAAGCTGAGTACATAAGATGGAGCTGAACCAATCAGATTCTCTGTCTCAGGAGTGTGACTTAAAAAATGGAGGAAGGCATCTGTTAAGGAAGCTGAAAGAGCAAAACTGAAACTGAACAGGAACAGAAGCTGGAAAGTCACGAGGCAGAGTGTGATAGTTGGAGCCACCTCAAAAGTCTTATGCAAGCCAATATTTAGATGAGCAGAAATGAAGAGTTAGAGATGAAGCTGGCAGTTTGCAGAGAGGGGAGTGGAACAGTCTGAAAATAGACACAAGGTGTGACAAAAAGCGAGAGAAGACTGTCACTAAAGCTATTTCATATTCTGAGAACTTCCCATTCCAGTTCCAGAGACCTTACCATTAAGCCCCTTTAATTTACACAGGCCTGCGTCCTTTGCTGTCACTTCCCTGCCTTACCTCTCTAAAACATGTAGATAGGATTCACTCATTTCACAGATAGAGAAACTGGGGCTCGGAGACATTAGCTGACTTATCCAAGATCACACAGCCATTGAGTGGCACAGCGGAGCCTGGAGTGCAGAGCATACAGGATGCCTGAGCCCTTTCTTTCATATCTTCTTTGAAGGATTGTCCCTCTAGGATATGTCACACTAGTTAGCATCCTCATGCCATCCCTTCCAGGGACTTGTTCCTTGGAGGCTGCCACGAAGTTTCCTTTAGCAACAAACCTGTCCTTGACAGATGACTTTGCCTTGGGATTCCATCTCCCTGATGGAGTTCTTTGATTCCACCCCTTACTCAAGCTGAGTTAATTGCCAAGACTGTTGGGGAAATTGCACTACCTCCTCGGTTCACCCAGCAGGACACCAATCCTTAACAAGGCAACTTTCTGACAAAGTATGTTAGATGCCCTCAGACAAAACTTTCCTAGCAGGGAATTGGAGAGGGAGAAAAATTAAAGGCAGAATGGAAGGTGGTGGGGAGAGAGGGAGAGAGTTCTTTCCATTGATTTCTTTGCCAATGAGAAGTCTTTAAAAATCACTTTTTAGCTGCAGCCCTCAGATGCATGAGCTGCTATGCTGACAGAAGGGGAGAAAAAAATCAAACTCTAAATCAGATCAAACTGTGATCTTTCATTATTCTGAACAGGCAGCCATCTTGGCAAATGGAAAATTAGAAATTCAAACAAAAGGAAGAGGGACTATCTGAGGTAGAGTGGGCCTTGGGCAAAAATTCTGAGATTGGTAAGGCTGACTTCAGAACTCCACGGTGCCCCAACCTCTCCCTGCTTCCCGCCCTGGGCAGATTCTATCTTGAGTTCGGTGAGGAAAAGAGTAACATGGCTTTGCCTCCCTCCCAGCTTCTCCTCCTAATTCCCTGTGGACCATTTTTGGCTTGTCTTATTCAGTCTTGGTGTTACATGTCCCATTACTGTTTTGTACTGATAGCAGCATTGAATGAGGCAGATCAACCAGGAGCTGGATGCTCCACTTTCAAGATGGCTCAATAACATGGTGGGCCAGTTGGTACAGTCTTTAGGCTGGGGGTTCAGCCAAAGCTATGGTCTGGGGAGCTTGATCCCTCTCCACGTGGGCCTGTCCACAGGATGCTTGGGCTTTTGCACACCATGGGTGGCTGTGTCACCCAGAAGGGACTAACTGATAGTTAAAACAGTTAATTAAATAATAATGAAATCTAAGCTGTAGATATCCCCCCTTCACCAATCCATGGATATTTGAGATTTGAAAGCGAGAGCTCCAGAAGTGTTCAAAGTCTTCAAGGCATAAAGACTCTATAATGGAGGAATAGCAGTGCAGTGATTGAGGGGTGTGGTGGATGCCACCATGTGCTGCCAAGACCCCCCTTAGAGATGACTTATTATCCTAACTTCTGGAGTACTTTTGGAAAAGTGTCCTCTGCAGTCAGCCCCTTCTTGCTTCAGCTGAAGAGAGCTACCTCCATCCAAGGTCATGCCCCCATCTCTGGGCAGCCTGCATCCAACTACTGATTAACAGAGGGTATACAGGCCCAGCCTTTTTGCTGAGACAACTTCAGAGACAAGTTTGAAGGATCACTCCATCATCAGAACTCCCCATAACTTTGGCTGAGGTTTCTGTTGAGAATGTATTGCAGCTCATTTTCTTTTTTCAATCCTGCTTCCTTCCCTTCCCCCAATAAGTATTGATCCCAAAAGCTCTCCTTAATAAACCTCCAGCCTGGCAATCCTCAACTCACAGTCTGCCTCCCAGGGGAATCCAACCTACAGCAGGGCAGTAGAAAAGCCCAATTGGCAGAGCCAACATTCTACTGTTCTGAAATGGTGTTCTCTGGAGTTGGGCAATCCTGAAGCCCTGCTTCTTGTCAGTGCCTTAAACCATACCATTCATCCCATAAGCATAAATGAGTACCTGGCTATTTACTCTATGGACCTCTAAGATTGGCCCTTTCAGGTTCCTGATTCCTTCACTGTGGCTCATTATTTCCACTCTGGATTTCCAATGTGCTTTCTCTGTACCACTATACGGCTTGCCAAGCTACTGCCTCACATCCTGATACTTCTCCCAATCTAGTCCTTAAAATGTGCATGTTCCATGTTTGCCAGCATTGGGCAAGTCTTCACACCATCAAGTTTCCATTTCCTCACCTATCATGTGACAGAGACTGATGATTATCTACCAACATCTATTATTCTCTTCTTCCTTTCCCAGAGTAAATGGCCAACCATCCAGATAATTCTCAACCTGCCTCTTGGTGAGATGCCATGTAACCACATTCTGGCCAATGACATGTAAGTAGGAGAAACTACATGGTGTATTTAACTTCTATATCGTATACCTAAAAGCAAGCTCTTTTCCTTCCATATTTCTTTTCTCCTTTCTGCTGAATAAGAAATTGCAAGTGGAACAGCTGCTTTGAATCCATAAATGGAAGCCAGCTTCAGGCCACCAAACTCTGCTAGTTAACAAGAGAGAAATAAGATTCTATCCTGTTTAAGCCATTGTATTTGGAAGCCTCTTGGTGGTAGCATTTTTGCATGCTATTATGACTAATATATGTAACATCTAATTACCTTCAATAAACATTTCTTCATTCTGTTCCTAGTAAATCTCATCTCTAGAAGTGGGGGTTTGAAAAGAAGGGATCTCAAGAGATACAGAATGACACAAGGAAAGATCCTGAGCTCAGTGCCCAGATAAACCTGAGTTTACCCTATACAAGTTATGTAATCCAGGGCCAAGTAACTTAACCTTTCTTTGCCTTTGCTTCTTGATCTGTAAAATGTTTTGTAAGAATTGTAGTTAACTTCATGGATGGTTGTGAAAATCAGATGAGAAAATGTATGTAATATGCTTATATAAATGCGTGTTATGTGACAGGTGCTAATTTTGTATAAACAGACTCTCTATCAAGCATGGCCTTTATTACTAGATAGCCTGCTTTGCCTAAGTGACATGATTATGTGCTCTGGAACCAGGCAGTCTGGATTGGAATCCAAGATCCTCCACATGCAATACATATGAATACATATGAACTTAGGTGGGCTATTAAAACACTCTGGGTCTTAATTTCCACCAGAAATTATAATAGTATCTACTGCATAGGTTTTTCATAAGTATTGGAGGAGTTTGTAATTTTAAAGCCCTAGTAGAGTGACTGGTAGATGATAAGATTTCAATGCATTCTATCTTTTGACTACATTTATCAAAGACTTACTTGAAAGCTGATATACTAGGACTCTCCTCACAAAATTAAAAAGCAACAAAAGTCTTAACCAAGGGATATTGCAAGTACAATGCTCTATGAAAAGTTAGATTTGCTCTCTGTGATGTGTCATTGGTTGAAGTCCTCATTGTTAGAGTCACACCTTTAAATTAAGGTGTGTTTTCCTTAAAAAATTCTATCCCCAAGCCAAAATATATTAAGAACAAAAGAGGCCACTTAACCTATTTGACAACTCAGCAGAAATCTTCTCAGCCATTTATTTATTTAAGCACTTTCTAAGCAGCTATAAGCATAGCTTAAGCTTCTCAAGATACAAAAAAATAATAATTAAAGAAAAGTTTCCCAAGACTACAAGCTCAGATTGTAAAGATAAAGGGCAATGGCAGACATTATTAATCAACTCATCAATATTCATTCTCCTTCTTTTTTGATAACAAAATCAAATTTTGTTTGGAAGAGTAAAGTGTCAACTCTAGACTGTGGGTTGTGATTCGTCTCAGTTGATCATGACAGTCTTGTTCATTATTCCCAGCTTCTCTTGCAGCTAGAGAAGTTCATGTGACCCAGGTATAGCCAACAAACATAAGCAAAATCCTACTAAGGGTGCAGTCCTGAGAAAACATTTGCATTTCTGAAAAGAGGAGACAAAAGCAGCTGGTGTGATGTCTCTGCCTTTTCCTTGTTCCTCTTCTTTCCACCTTGAACATATATGAGATGTCTGACACTGAAGCAGCCATTGCATGAGCTTGAGATAACAAGCATCAGAGAAAGGCTGAGGAAAAAAACAGCCTGACATTTCCAAGCCATTCACTGAACCAATACCAGTAACAATCTACCTCCTGACTTCTTGTTAGAAGCTACTATAGACGAGTTTTACTTGCAGCTCAATGTATTCCCAATTTTACAGACCCTTCCACAGAATTTGGAGCTGTAGCAGGCAGATCCAGATAGTAGACTCCAAGGTCACATGGGAGGATCTCCTTTATCAAGTTGTGGAGATGATATGGAGGAAGAAGGTACTAAACCAAAACTACTTCTATTTCATTATTATGCCTGTGACCATCACTTAACTCAACCCCGTCTTTCATGAATTCCCCTATTGTGAATCTAAGTGGCTTATTGATGATCCTATGGGGCACAATTCACCTAATAACAGAGAGACTGTGTGGTTTCTGCCCTCAAATAATAGCTCTGCTCTATATGGGCAGCCACTCCCCAAGCCCACAGCTTTTCCTTTCCTATCATTTCTGTTCTAGCACATAGCAATTCTGTCCCAAAGGCTTCCTGTGCCTTTTCAACTCTGCAATCACCCAGCAGTTGGTAAGACCTATTAATATTTCAGCTTGTTTTTTTCAATTTCAGGGCCATGACACTCACGGAACACAAACCATCTATTTGTCTACACAAAACGCACCCAAGTGTCTCAAAATGCCCTTCTGGTTACAAAATGAGACACTGCTTCAGGACCTTGGAGAGCATCCTTCCAGGTTAACACGAGGTCAGTCTCTCCAGGACCTCTCTGAAATGCGCGGGATGGCATTATCTCTTCTTGACATTAGCCAGAAAAACAAAAAACAAAAATTAAGCAAACAACATTGGCTGGAGTGAGAAAATCATTTATTTCATTTAAAATATGGCAGTCCTCCTCAGAGGGAGTTTGGAAGAAAATGTTTATATTTAGCAAGATTAAGACAATAATAATTACCATACACTAAGTACCTGATACGTGCCAGAAATGTAAGATGTTGTTGCCAATTTACATATGCGAAAGCAGAGGATTAATAAGCTACCATATCATACACTTGCTAAATGCCAGGCACTCTGCTAAGATATATATATATATATATATATATACATATATACACACACACACACACACACACACACACACATACACACATACACAGATAGACTCCATATCTACAAATGGAATGCTGCAATAAATCTCTTCACCACAATCCTGTGATTTACGCTGACATCCTTTGCTATGTGGATCTATTCAGCTCTGGATTTTGAATAAAAATTATTTAGATACTGAAAGATATTTATATTATTGGCCCCATTTTATGTGAAGAAACTGAGGCAGGTAGTACATAGCTCTGAATAGCAGTAACAGAGTTCAGTTGAGGAAATCTGGTTATAATTAAATGACTATTTAATTTACTATGCAAAAATGGCATTCTTCTAGACAACCCACAGATTAGGAGAAAACATTCACAAAGTATTCATCTGGCAAGGGATTAATAACCAGAATATATAAGGAGTTCAAATAACTCTATAGCAAAAAATAAAAAAAAAACTGATTTTAAAATGGGCAAAAGATCTGAAAAGACATTTCTCAAAAGAAGACAAACAAATGGCCAACAGGTATATGATAAAGTGCTCAGTATCACTAATCATCAGGGAAATGTAAGTCAAAACTACAGTGACATGTCATCTCATCCCACTTAAAATCATTTCTATCAAAAAGACAGGTAATAACAGATGCTGGCAAGGATGTAGACAAAGGTGAACCCTCATACACTACGGGTGGGTATGTAAGTTCATACAGCTGCTATGGAAAACAGTATGGAAGTTTCTCAAAAAACTACAAATAGAAGTGTGTTCCAGCAATTTTACTACTGGGTATATATCCAAAAGAAAGGAAATCAGTATATCAAAGAGATATCTGCACTCCTACATATATTGCAGCACTATTCACAATAGGCAAGATATGTAATCAAGCTAAGAGCCCATCAACAGACGAATGGATAAAGAAAATATGGTGTCTATATACAATGGGATATTATTCAGCCATAAAAAAAATGAAATTCTGTCACTTGTAGCAGCATGGATGGAACTGGAGGTCATTATGTTAAGTGAAATAAGCCAAGCACAGAAAGACAAATTATCACGTTCTCACCCCATATGTGGGAGCCATAAAAGTGGATTTCATGAAGAAGGAGAGTAAATTGGTGGTTACCAGAGGCTGACAAAGGGAAGGGTAAGGGGAGGATAAAGGAGAAAAAATGAATATAAACATATTTATGACCACTAAAATGTATGCTTAAAACTGTAAAGATGGTAAATTATATTCGTGTATTTTACCGCAATAAAAAGAAAAGAAAGAAATAACATTCTCCTGAGTATAAAATAGGTGCTATTAATGATAAGGCCAAAATAGCAAATGTGAGTTAGGACTGTTCCAGGTAAACCAGAAATATACAGGTCACTCTAGTTGCATATAATGAAATGAAATAACGTATTTAAGGCATTTACCCTGAACCTTGAAACAATATGTGCCCAACATGTTTTAGCTGTTTTTATTACCAACCTCTCAGAATCAGTGTGAGGCCCTCATGAGATTAAAGATATAAAGTGATCAAGGGATACAGAGCATCACAAAGGGTTCCTTTAACATTGCTTCCTCCATTCTGTCCTCTTGCTTTCAAAGGAAGCATCAATTCTGGCACAGGACATCTGCCCCATCTGAGCTATGTGGAGCCAGAAGACCATAAGATGACTCAAGTCCTGCCTGCCTCAGGTTGATGGATGTCAAACCAGTGCTGTGCTGAATCTGGCTCAAATGCCCATCTGCCACATGCCAGGAAAGAAGCGTGGGTTTCTGGAGCAGCCATTGATGTCTGTTCGACTGTCTGATATCAGTTAAATTCAGACTGGCAATCAATGAAGACTCCTCCAGAGACCTCATTCTCTAGAGCATGTCATTTTGCAGCAGTGAGACCTTCATTCAGAGCTTCAGCTCCTGTTTATAAGCAACTGTCTGAAGTTTCCCCAGTTCTACCTCCACTCTCCTTCTTATCTTAAATCACTTCATCTTACAGACATGGTAAACATGTTCTCAACGGCCACTTTCCTCAAAGTGGAACTAACAGATGTCAACTCACAAAATTGTGGAAAATCTAGACAGAGCAGGATGGCTTCAAAAGTCTCCAATCTGACATCCTGAATTTACAGATTAAGAAACCAAGACTCAGGAAGAGAAGAAACTTGCCTAATGTCATATGCATATTATTTCTGTATTAGACTAGGGGTTGACAGTAAGACTCTGGAGTTAGGCTGCTTAGATTCAAATTCTATCTCCATTACATTCAAGTGACTTTACCTTTCTCTGCCTCAGTTTTCTTAACTATAAAATGATACTAATAGCAGCACCTATCTCCTTATATTATGATGAGGATTAAATGAGAGAGTGAACATAAACTCCTTAGCACAGTTCCTGGGTTTAGAATAAGCATTGTATAACAGTTGCTTTTGATGGGATCTCACTCTATTGCCCAGGCTGGAATGCAGCAGTGTGATTATCGCTCACTGTGGCCTCAAACTCCAGGGCTCAAGCAATCCTCCTGTCTAAGCCTCCTGAGTAGCTGGGACGATAGGTGTGTGCTACCATTCCTGGCTTGCTTTTAATTATTTTTAATACTAATGGAGCTGATACAAGATTTCAGGTCTCTTAGTAAGAAAAAAACCGTGAACTTGCCCAGGTCTCATTTCTTAATGCATTCTTAAGAAAGAGGGCATTAAAAAAAAAACAGAGGGCATTTTTTAGGGCTCTAGATTTTAAAATGTTTTTCCTTTATGGCATTTAATGCTCTCAATATAATGAACTTGACCAGGATTTCTTAAACTGTACTTCTCAAAATAGTGGTTTCCTTCAAAGCTAAAAATTCCTTGAAATTCCTAATTTGGTGGTCATATAAGTTTGAGAAATATTGGACTTTCTATCTCTCTTTCTCTTGGTGATCCATATGCACATAAACATATTAAAGGCCTGAGAAGTCCTGTTAGAAAGAAGTTTGCATAATGTTATTTAAACTAGCATTTCCCAAATATATTTGACCATAAAATCCTTTTGAATACTCCTACTGACACTAGTATCCCATGAACATGGCTTAAGAAGCTCTGAATTAAAGTTTCTTGAGGTCTTCCACTCAAAATCAGAAGCCAAGTCATCTCATCTGTCATTCCACAGCGTCCCAACTTGGCAAAAAATTCATTCCAGCAAGTAACCCATATTTGACATCTTCTGCCCAACTTCAACCCCCGAGGCAGCACCGAGTCTTAACAACCACATCTATCCAACTTTATTCTGTCCCCTCCCCTCAGCCATTTAGCCATAGCAATTGGACAAGAGGTGTGTACACTTAAGGATGAACCAATCAGATTCTCCCCCAAGAAAGTCTAGCTCAGGGAGGTGTCCCTCCTCTAAAGCTAACGTTCTTACTGCTGGAGACCCAGAAACTATTCTGCTTTTAGCTTCTAAAACTCTACCCATGTGTTGGTAAAGATAGTGACCAACATCTCCAGGCCTATATTTGATTCCTCACTTGCCACGATTCCAAGCAAAGTCCTAGAATTGAGTTTTGGCCCTGATTGGCCCCACTTGGGTGACTTACTTATCCCGAACTAGTCACAGAGGACAAGGGATGTGTGGCTCTGATTGGCTGGGCATGGGTCACATGACTCTTCCTGGAGCCCCGATTGACAAAAACACATCTGAATCTCACAGGATTGGAAGTATGGGAAGAGTGATTACCCCAAAGGAAGATTGAAATCCTGTGACCAGAAGAAGGATGAATATATTGTAGGCAGAAAAAATACAGGTATCAACTACAGCCAAGGCCATATTATTTTTTGGGGGGCGTCTTGGGCACTTTTGCCTCCCTGAGTCCCTTCCTCCATTAAGAAAATTCTGGCATACAACTGTATTGGTATAAAGATAAAGATAATCTGGCTAGATTATATTCATATTGTTCTTCTGATTTAAAAAAAAATTAAAATGTTTTTATGGGCCCCTAAAAGGGTAATGGGCTCTAGGCAATGCATTTACTATCCCAATGGATAAAGCAGCCCTGACCAAACCTGGTCTCAGAAGGGAACAATTGAAGCAGAAACCTGCATTAACTAGTTAGCAAGTATTCTTCCTGTACCTGTCTTGTATGCCTTCCTCCAGCCTGTCCTGAGAGCTCATGAGGAGGGGCAGCCAATTTTTCTGAAAAATTGACTTAGAGAAAAGGGAGGGAGAGAGCAAGTAATTTATGAGAGAGACCAAGTAAATTATGGGCTTCTCAATAAGCATAATCTTTGTGCTAAGGGGTTTATCTGCCAGAGTGCCTTAATCTGCTTCCAAAGTTCATACGCATTAACTGCCCAGTCCCTTAAGGGTGTAAACAGCCCCTTTCACAGATCTCTCACTTGCTGTAAACCAAGTTATATTCATAGCCGTTATTTTTAGGATTACATTAAGTCAGTAACCTTTTCTTTTTTTCTTTTTTTTTTTTTTTTTTTGAGATGGAGTTTTGCTCTTGTTGCTAAATCTGGAGTGCAAAGGTGCAATCTCAGCTCACTGCAACATATGCATCCCAAGTTCAAGCGAGTCTCCTGCCTCAGCCTCCTGAGTAGCTGGGATTACAGATGTGCACCACCACGCCAGGCTAATTTTGTATTTTTAGTAGAGATGGCATTTCACCATGTTGGTCAGGCTGGTCTCCAACTCCTGACCTTAGTGATCTACCCACCTTGGCCTCCCAAAGTGCTGGGATCACAGACATGAGCCACCATGCCCAGCCACTGTTTGCTTTCTTTTTCAAGAGTTTAAAAAGCAATGGACAAAGGTGATGTTTTTATGGAGTGGAAAACCAGAGAAAGAGACAAACTGAAAAGTGTCCTGACTGCTTTGGAACCAGAAGCCCTAAAGGGACTTTCCAAGTTTAGCTGGGAAATCTATTGCCCTTAGTAATTTACCCCAAACTGCTCTGGACAGAGGGTCACCAGTCAGCATGGTATTGTGCACACATTTCCCGTTTGCTTAACATGTTGTTTTTGCCATATTTGTGTAATAAACTGGACTATTATTGACTAAGCTTTTGTTTACTTTAAACCAACTCACTTTTATCCACATAGCCTCATTCTGAGCAGTATGATTTATGAGATCAAAAGTTTAATGAACCAATTGCATTTTTTCTGATACATTTAATTAAAAATTAACTAGTCAAATAGAAAACATTTGTAGGTACACAGCTTAAAGCCTTCATAAGCACCCCCAATCATATGCACATTCCTGGTAGGATATCTGCCACTAATTAGCTGCATGACCTTAGCCAAGTCACTTCACTTCTCTGAGTTTCAGTTTCCTGGCCCACTTCATGTTTAATGGGCTGTGATTCTGAAATTCCAGAGATATGTTTAGGTAGTTGAACTTGGCAGGACTGTGTTCCATTCCCCTCCTCCCCAACTTTTCTACCTTTTAACTTTCTCAGTATTAATTTAAAAATGAGGGCGTGTTGGGCATGGTGGCTCATGCCTGTAATCCCAGTACTTTGGGATTCACTTGAGGTCAGAAATTCAAGACCAGGCTGGCCAACATGGCAAAACCCCATCTCTACTAAAAATACAGAAAAAAAAACCCAGGATACAGAGGTTGCAGTGAGCCAAGATCATACCATGGCACTCCAGCCCAGGTGATACAGCGAGACTCCATCTCAAAAAATAAAATAAAATAAGGGGAAATCTATATAAGCTTTGAAAATTGATATACCTTGAACCACTCTCTTTTCACCCTTATTCTCTGTATTCCAAATCTACTGATTTTCCCCAAAATTCCTGTCTACCCAAGCTCCTTGAAAAGCTCAGAGGCTTTGCACATGCTGTACTCTCTGAATGTATCACTCTTCCTGCGAAACTTAACACTTATTCATTCTCCACAGCTCAGCTCAAATGTTCCTCCCTTGGGGAAGTCTTCCCAACCTCTTACCACTGCTTCTCCATAGGTCAGATCTGCCTATTCAACGCTTCCATATCATTCTGTATTCCAGCAGGTTTTTGGTTTTTTTTTGTTTTTGTAAATTTCAGGCTATCACTTCATGAATGCCCAGCCTCCTAAACAGACTATTAAGTTTTTTAAGGGCAGGAATATCATTTGCTTTCCTTGCCATTGTGTTACCAGGAATTTCTAGAGTGTCTGTAACACAGTAGGCACCCAATTTAGTGAATAAATGAAATTTTCAGGAGAGAGTAATTGTAAAATTTCATAGAAATACTTTTTTATCAGGGGTGGAGGGTGGTAACCTGTTGTAGAATGTTTCAACATTTCAGTCACAAGATTGGTTTTAATGTTTTGCCTAAATTTTTTCTTACTCTTAGCAGAGAAAACACTTCACAAATAGAGTTATACCTGACTGCCATAGTCTTTGAGAGCCAAGGAGAAGTTACAAGCTGCTTCTCTGATGGAGCTCTGGAATTTTCTCCCACCCTTTACACAAGGCAAACCCAAATATTCTTCATGCCTGTTAATTGCAAATGAAGCCTCCTGTTATCTGCTTCAACCCAATTACCTACAAACCTGGTCAAAAATGTTCAGATGGAGATGGTTTAAGAACAAAGAGGAAGGGAGAACATTATTTGAGCAGCAAGTAACCCAGCAAAATCTATCATGGTTAATTATTTGCTCTTAATTGTCAGGAAATGAAGGATGGATGGAATAGGGTTTAAACAGAATAATACTGAAAGTGTTCTACACAAATGCTGTAGCCAAATTTGCAAGTGAGACTTTTCATAATCCACGGGTTGTTAATTATCTAAACATGGGTCCCTCAGAGCTGCCTGAGTGAAGATTAATTAGTTTTTGAAATAATAGCTAAATTGATGCAGGGAGGGAGTTCAGACTCCAAAATAATGGCTGAAAATTCACCATCCTATTTCTTCATTTCTCTGTTCTGGGCTCCTAGAGGACATTTATCTCCGTTGCTTTTGCAGAAAAGGCTCATTAATCAAACAGGCAGATGGGCCTTCTTAAATTTGTGACGTGGAATGAAAAAGTGGCCCTGAAAAGTACACAGGGGAAAAAAAAAACTGGTGACTTGCTGCACAGACTTTCTTCTAAACTCAGTTATAGCCAGATGCTTTCTTCCCAACACATGTATGGCAAGGCACAAACCTCAAAACTCTATTCTTTTATCCTGGACTGGAAAATGAGCCTGTGGAGAGAAAGAGATTCTCATGAGCCCACAATTCAGCCCAAAGACTAGACTCTTGACTCAGAGAATTTAAACTACTTTTGTAGGTAGAGTCTTCTGAGATCATGGGAAACACACCTCAAAATGGTCCCACTGGAGACCAAGATATTTGGGATAAATCCCCAATAGGGAATTGGGATAAAACAGACAATCATTTACCCAATGGTTTCCCTTCCCCCAGTGGCCAAATGTTGGCTCGCTGGGCATTAACTCTGGGCACTTTTCTCCCTGGTGCCAGAGGAAGCTCTTGGCAGAGAAGACAAAGGCAGGTTGAAACTACCCATAGCTGCAGGTAATTTCAGACAGGATGAGGGGGATACTGGATGAGGCATCAACAACATCTGCTACAGCAGCCATCCCCCAGAGCAGGTGAAATGGGAGTACGAGAAGTTTGGTGTGACTCTCCACACAGACCATGATATATTATTAAATTGTGGACATGGAAAACACACAGCAGTTTCCACAGTGAGCTCCTAAATTGAAGTGAGAAGGATAGACCCTTCAGAGTACATCACTAACCTGAAACGGAGCTGCTTCCTATATGAACAACTCTATGCAATGTGCTTTAACGAGGAAACACATGGGATTTATTTATGCAGTAATGATTAGAGAGTCCAACAATGAAGTCTGGAGGGTGGGGGCAGTTGGTACTTAGTATGTGGCCATATACAAAGAAATATCCCGTCTTAATCATAGCCATTAGGCTCTCATGTCTTTTTCCCTCCTACTCTAGAGCTTGGGCTGAGCCTGCTTTGTTTTCCTACCTTATTCACAAGTTCCAGTGTTGCCTTGGATTTGGTTTTCCGAGAAAAAAAAAAAAAAAAACCAGAGAGAGGAGGATTCAAGTAGTTTATGTGATAGGTGATCCCAGGAAAGTGGATGTCATTGGTTGGGTTTTCTGAGAAGTAGACTAAAAAGGAGTCAGCATGTGGGATGTTTCTTAAAGAATGCACTTGAAATCAACACTTGTGGAAAAAAGGCAGAAGGAATTAGGGATGGGCAGAGAGAGAAGGTGAGCCGCAGTGCAGGCTGTGCAACCCTACAGGGAGCTCTGGAGCTGGAACAGACCTTCAGAGTTGTCCCCAATTTGACTGGGATGGCTAGGCCTTTATAGCCCCACTTCAACTAGTCATTGGATGTGGGCTTCCCCAGAACACCATGTGTCCTTAGACAAAGCAGCTCTCTGTAGATGTGGCAATCCCTAAAGGGACCAACAGCTGAAGTTAATCTGCCGGCAACACTCCCAGCAGCTGAGCAAAAAGTCCATCCATGATGGGCATCTGGATGGTGCATCACAGTCCCCAGCACATTAGGGATTGGGATAAAACAGACAATGGTAGAAAATAAGCCAATAAACAGTGTATTATTGAGCAGATTACCACTGTGGGCAATCGGAGTTATCCCATCTAGGATAGCAAGGGAGCTGGGGCATTTATCTACCAACTCTCATCAGATATTGGTTGAGAACTAATTCTGAGGAGCGTTAACTCTCTGGCATTTCCTGAGCACAGGGCCACTGGGCTCCTCCAGTCACTGGCAAAAGCCATCAGGCAGAGACAGAGGCATTGGCTGTTTGAAGCCTTAGGCTGAGAGCACAGAGAATGGTGAAAGCCAAGGTCATATGACTGGGCCATCAGAAATATCAACTAAAGCACAAAATTGTTAACCAAGAACAACCCTAAAAGAATTTTTTTTTTTTTTTTTTTGGCTGGGCCCAGTGGCTCATGCCTGTAATTCCAGCACTTTGGGAGGCCTAAGTGGATGGATCACCTGAGGTCAGGAGTTCAAGACCAGCCTGACCAACATGGTGAAACCTTATCTCTACTAAAAATACAAAATTAGCCAGGTGTGGTGGCACATGCCTGTAATCCCAGCTACTTGGGAAGCTGGGGCAGGAGAATTGCTTGAACCGAGGAGGCAGAGGTTGTGGTGAGCCAAGATCGCACCATTGCACTCTAGCCTGGGCAACAAGAGTGAAACTTCATCTTAAAAAACAAAAAATTTTTTTTCTACCACACAAGACAGCTTTGACTACTCTCTGCACTGCCAAATTATATAGGGAACCATTCTTTGGTCAAACTGCAATTAGGAATAATCTCCCTAAAGGGCAAAACAGAACATGTCACTCCTGCTACTTAAAACCCCATCCTGCCTCCAACTGTTATACAAGAAGTGCAAGTTTCTTACTCTGGCTTAAAAGGCCCACCTGGTCCCTGCCCACCTCTAAACCATAATCTCTTCTCACCTTACCCTGTCTGCCCCACCCAGTTATACTAAATTCATTTATGTCTTCAAAATCACCATAGTCTCTTTTTTCCTGGCCTTTCCCCTGCTTGTAATATTTTTCCCCCACTCTCCCTGACTCCCATAGCTCTCTCAGGTCTCAGCTTAGAGGCTTTTCTTCCAGGAAGCCTTCTTTGTCCCATAGGTTGGGTGGATACCTCTTCTTTATAATCCCATAACACCATGGACTTTCCCACTGGTAGTATTTATATACTGCTTTATATTTTCTTGTTGCTGACACATCTGTCTTCCCTAGTAGACTCTAAGCTTTGCAAAAGCAGAGACCATGACTTGCTCACCAATACGTTGTTAGTACCTGGCACAAACACCTGGCATATGGTAGTTAATCAAGAAATTGTGGTTGAATAAATGTGGGGTAAAGTTTAGTGAACTTTGCTCCATACCCATATTACATGATGCCCTAAACCCTTCCCAATTTGATCCAGTTCCAGTTCTGGCAATCACTTTCATGCAGTCTAGACAATTTCACCATGGACCATGGAGGAAGTCTTTGCTGTGTGGTCTGGCAATGGGATCATGCTTTTCATACCTGCGTATCATAAGAAATTTGATATTTGGGATCTCAAGAGAAAAGACACAATGACTCAAGGAAGAAAAGGCTTTTAAAACAAAATGATGGAAGTGAAGTGTGTGGAGGAATAGATGTTCCAAAAACAAGAGAAGGTTTGATTAATTAAGAAGGAAGAATGTGAATTTAATGAGGTCTCTGTAGTGGCTGAGGTACAGGTCTCATCTTTTACAGCTGCCTTCAGCTAGAGAAATGGAGATGATAAATCAGAAGTCTGGAATCATTATCAATCTGCAAAGATTCAGCCCACATACTAATTGACCTACAGGAATGACATTGGAATTTGGAATCTAAATGCATCCAGATGTCCAAGCAGTCAATAATCCCCAAGGAAGCCAGTCAAATTAGCTGGGCCCAGCAGACTGTGGCATGGAAGAAATTGGACAGGGCCTAAAGGAAATCAATCTGCAGGCCAGAATTGAAGTGGAAATCAGAAAGCAAGGATTGACACTGGTATAGCAATTCTTCTTTCAATTAATGCTTCTTTTTCCATAGAGTATAAACAACATGAGGACAGGAATTCTGTCTATCCTTTTACAGATGTATCCTCAGGTCCTATCGCAGTGCCAAATATGTAGCAAATCTTCATTAAAGATTTGCCAAAAAACGAACAAATGGATCACTAAATGTCATAGTATTCTGTCTTAAAATATTGCAATATCTTCTTCCTGACAGTTTCTCCCGTTTTGTCTCTCCCTTTTTTTCGCGGTGCTGTTGAGCCTATAGCTGAGGTGAAGATGTAGAGGAACTGGAGCTTTCATACATTGATGGTGGAAACATAAATTTGTACAAGTACTTTGAAAAACTATCCAGCAGCCTGCTAAATTTCATAACTAAAGTTGAACATAGGCCTGGTGCATGCCTGTCATCCTAGCATTTTGGAGGCCTAGGTGGGAGGATTGCTTAAGCCAATGAGTTTGACACCAGCCTGAGCAACATAGCAAAACCCCATCTCTACAAAGAATTAAAAAATTAACCAGGTGTGGTGGTATGCACCTGTAGTCCCAGCTACTCAGGAGGTTGAGGTGGGAGGATCACGCGAGCTGGGGAATCACGACTGCAGTGAGCCACAGTTGCACCACTGCACTTGAGCTTTGGTGACAGAGCAAGACCCTGTCTCAAAACAATAAATAAAGTTGAACATAGGCATACCTGATGACTCATTTCTAGGTATTTCCTTAACAGGAATACCTAACGTATTTCTAATATGCAACTACCTAATATTCATTTATGTTCACTATAAGACATGTGTAAGAATGTTCATAGCATCACTATTTACAATGGCCCCAAATTGAAAATGACCAAGATGCCTATAGTAGAATGGATAGCATGGATAAATATATTGTGGTATATATGGTAATGAAAATGAACAAACAACTACAGGCAATCAACCAGATGAATACAACAAATATAATGTTGGGTGAAAGAAGTCAGACACAAGGGTACTTGTGTATTATTCAATTTATATAAACCTCAAAACCAGGCAAAATATTCTGTTAGAAGACAAGGAATGGATGTCATTGGGGATGGTAGTGACCAAAACGGGATATGGAGGATGTGGCGATGTTCTAGCAATGATCCACTTCTGAATCTGAGTGTGGGTTACATGGATATGGTGTTCAGATTTCAAATATGTGCTGCCCCACGTGCACTTACAATCTGTGATTTTTGCTATATCTGGGTTATACTTTATTTGAAATGTTTCAAAATTTAAAAATCATTCTGGGCAATGAGCTGCAAACCCAATGCCTTCAGAGGCCACTATGTTTACTTGATGTGTGTGAGAGAAATGGGCCCCTGTGCCACGTGTGAGAAAAAAAAAAAAAAAAAAAAACCATGGTAGGGGTCATGGTGAACTGAGAAGACAGGTCCTCTAAAAACATTTAAATTCAGATTCAGCTCCTATAAGACTATCTTCCCCACCCAGTATAAGCTCCAAGAGGACAGAAATTTCTGTTTTTTTAATTGGCTGAATCTTCAGGACCAGGGACAGCGCTTCACACATAATGGATGTTTGATGTATGTGTTGAAAAATATTAACTATAGCTCTATGACCCCAGAATCATGCCCTTTATCCAGAAGGATGTGGCTATAAAGCCCATAAATGAATATTCCTGGATAATCAGTCCCCCATATGGAACCCAGAAGACTATACAGACCGACCTTTGAGATTTGGGTGGTATATTCTAATCTTTACAGACTCCAAAGAGGAAAAGATCTTGGAATTGTTTCTTGTTCTATTATGACTCTGTGACAATGCCTACAAGCCACTCAGTGTACATAGGATTTTCTTATTGATTCTCAGAAATGATATCCATGACACATTATCCAACCTGGAAGCCTCTTCTACTTGGACCCTCATTCTTAACCTTACCTCTCCTCAAGATCCTCCATTCATTCCAGTCACTGCTTATTCCTCATGTGTTCAGTTTTCAGGGTGGTTTTTCAGTCATTCGGATCCTCCTTGTGTTCTACTGTTAGGTGAGAGGTTGGAGAGTGGAAGGGAACCCAGATCCCTTGAGGGGAGAAGAAGAGATACTCACCCTGGTTCCCTTACAGTGGATTATCAAAAGAGCAATCAGCAAAATTACACTGCCAAGATTAACCTCCAACTATCTCATATGTTATGCATGATTATACTAAAAGAATATCTATCTCCTACTGCTATATTAGCCTTAATATATGCCACAAGAAGGAGTGGAAGAAGAAAAATATGTCCCTCTATTCCCCTATCATAATTATCATTATGTATTTTGATTAGCTGTATACAATCTGCTTCCCCTAGGAGACTGTGAGCTCCCTGAGGGCATGGACTATTTTATTTTTCTGTACATCTAACTGTCCTCAAGGCACTCACAGTGGGTAACATATGTTGAAGTGCTCTTCTAGGTAATAGTTGAAAGGAAAGCTGCTGCCACTGGCAAAAAAGGGAGCATTTTAAATCAAATTCATGTTTGCCTCCAACAGATCACATCTGTACAAACTTCTGTACAGTCAGTACTTCCGCTACACAAGACAAAAGGCACCAAAAAAGAGCTAGGACAACTGAAAGCTTGAACCATTCTGAATGATTACTTTGCATATAGTTCTCTCAACTGGAAACTTTGGATGCCTGCCCTGCCTCTGGTGTTAGGAATGCTACATTCAGAGTAGAACATTTAAGATAATATAAATATGTCCTCTGGACTGTAAGAGCATCCACAGGGACCAGTAGGCACCAGCACCATAAACAACCTAATTCCAGCCTATATTTTAAAATTAGATATATTAATAGCTTTTGAGGTGAAGATGTGGAGAAATTGGAACCCTCATACATTGATGGCAGTAATGTGAAAATGTTTTTCCACAGCCACTGGGGAAAACAGTTTGGAGGTTCTCCAATATGTTCAACATAAGCTGGGTGCAGTGCCTCATGCCTGTAATGCCAGCACTTTGGGAGGCCAAGACAGGAGGATTGTTTGAGCTCAGGAGCTCAAGATCAGGCTGGGCAACATAATGATGCCCTGTCTCTATTTTTTAAATTTTAAAACAATTAGCCAGGCATGGTGGTGTGTGCCTGTAGTCCCAGCTACTCAGGAGGCTGAGGGGGGAAGAGCACTTGAGCTCAGGAGTTCAAACTTGCAGTGAGCTATGATTGTGCCACTGCACTCCAGTATAGGCAAGAGAGTGAGACCTTAACTCAAAAAAAAAAAAAAACAAAGTTAAATTTAGAATTACCATATGACCCAGCAATTCTACTCCCAAATATATATCCAGAAGAACTGAAAATAAGTACTCAAATTCTTGATACTCAACAAGTTACAAATGCTCTTAGAAGCGTTATTTACAATAGCCAAAAGGTAGAAACAATCCAAATGTCTATCAACAGAGAAATGGATAAACAAATTGTGCTATATCCATGAATAGAATATTATTCCACTAAGGAAAAGAATGAACTACTGTTACATGCTTCAAGTGGATGAGCCTAGAACACATTCTGCTAAGTCAAAGAGGCCAGACACAAAAGGTAGCATACTATATGATTCCATTTATTTGAAATATCCAAAATAAAGTCACTGAAACAGAAAAAAATAGCTTATTTTCTTAATGCAAACATAATATCTGCTAATTGTAGAAGATTTAGAAAATATAAGGAAGCAAAAATGATTTTTAAAAAACACATATGGAGAGGCGCACCAAGATGGCCGAGAGGAGGCAACACCAGAATGCAGCTCCCAGCGAATGAGACGTAGAGGGCTAGAGGACTTCACAATTCCAAACAAGTTGTCGGGTTCATTTCAGTGGGACTGGTAGGTCACTGAAAATAATAGCCCAGGAAAGGCAACCCGAAGCCAAAGCAGGGCAAGAGCAGCCCAGAGAGGGTGAACTGAGACAGGGCAGGGCACGTCCCCACCTGGAACGTGCAGCCAGCTCAGAGGGTCGAGAACTTCACCCCCTCAGTGCTCCAGCTCGGATGCTCATCCCTCCTGCAACCCACAGCCCATGAGAGTCCCGCCAGACTGAGGGTCGCCATGAGTTATTGATGCAAATCTGAGTGATGGCTCCCGCCTGGTGCTGCAAGTTGTAGGCCGGGACCTGGGCAGAAGTCTGGACTAACCAGTGGGATGGAACTACCCATCCCACAGAAAGAGGCAGAGTTGAAAGCAGGGAAACAGGCCATAAGGCCTGGCAGGTCCCACCCTCACAAAACTCAAACTGAAACTGGCACACTAGAGAGCTTTGCAGCAAATATACCAGTTTGATCCCAACTGGGAATATCAAGCTCAAGGAAGAAGACACACCACTGGGAAGGCAGGGCTAATCTCACCTGCCTAAACAAACTCCAGAGGAGACCACCCACCCAGCAGCCTGACTGAATGCAAGGCAGGCCAGCAGTGCCTCTACAGGCCCCAAAAGATATAGCTCCAAACTCAACAGAAAGGACGTCCACTCAGAGATTCATCTTGAAATAACCAACTTCAAAGATCAAAGTGAGATAAATCCACTAAGATGGGAACAAACCAGCGCAAAAAGGATGAAACCATCAAAAACCAGAACACCTCTTCCCCTTCCAGGGATCACAACTCCTCACCATCAAGAGAACAAAACAAGACAGAGAATGAGTTTGACAAATCGACAGAAGCAGGCTTCAGAAGGTGGATAATAACAAACTTCTCTGAGCTAAAGGAACATGTTCTAACCCAATGCAAAGAAACTAAGAACCTTGAAAAAAGGTTAGACGAAATGCTAACTAGAATAACCACCTTAGAGAAGAACATAAATGACTTGAGGGAGCTGAAAAACACAGCATGAGAACTATGCGAGGCATACACAAGTTTCAACAGCCTAATTGATCAAGCAGAAGAAAGGATATCAGAGATTGAAGATCAAATCAGTGAAATAAAATGAGAAGGCAAGATTAAAGAAAAAAGAGTGAAAAGAAGTGAAGAAAGCCTCCTAGAAATATGGGATTATGTGAAAAGACCTAATCTACACTTGATTGGCATACCTGAATGTGACGGGGAGAATGAATTCAAGCTGGAAAACACTTTTCAGGATATTATCCAAGAGAACTTCCTCAACCTAACAAGGCAAGCCAACATTCAAATCCAGGAAATACAGAGAACACCACAAAGATACTCCTCAAGAAGAGCAACCCCAAGGCACATAAATGTCAGATTCACCAGGGTTGAAATGAAGGGAAAAAATCCTAAGGGCAGCCAGAGAGAAAGATTGAGTCACCCATAAAGGAAAGACCATTAGACTCACAGTGGATCTCTTGGCAGAAATCCTACAAGCTAGAACGGAGTGGGTGCCAATATTCAACATCCTTAAAGAAAAGAACTTTCAACCCCGAATTTCATATCTGGCCAAACTAAGGTTTATAAACAAAGGAGAAATAAAATCCTTTATGGACAAGCAATTGCTGAGAGATTTCATCGGTATAAGACCTGCCTTACAAGAGCCCCTGAAGGAAGTACTAAACATGGAAAGGAACAACCAGTACCAGCCACTGCAAAAATGTACCAAATGGTAAAGCACAATGACACAATGAAGAAACCATGTCAATTAACAGGAAAAACAACCAGCCAGTAACAAAAGAGCAGGATCAAATTCAAACATAGCAATATTAATGTTGAATGTAAATGGCCTAAATGCCCCAATCAAAAGACAGACTGGCAAATTGGATAAGTCAAGACCCATTGGTGTGCTATATTCAGGAGACCAATCTCACATGCAAAGACTCACATAGTCTCAAAATAAAGGGATGCAAGAAGACTTACCAAGACAATGGAGAGGAAAAAAAAGCAGGGGTAGCAATCCTAGTCTCTGATAAAATGGACTTCAAACCAGCAAAGATTGAAAGAGATAAAGAAGGGCATTACATAATAGTAAAAGGATCAATGCAATAAGAGCTAACTATCCTAAATATATATGCACCCAATGCAGGAGCACCTAGATACATAAAGCAAGTTCTTAATGACCTACAAAGAGACAGACTCCCGCACAATATTAGTGGGAGACTTTAACACTCCATTGGCAATATTGGACAGATCAACGAGACAGAAAGTCAATAAGGATATCCAAGACTTGAACACAGATCTGGACCAAGCAGACCTAACAGACATCTGCAGAACTCTCCACCCCAAATCCACAGAATACACATTCTTCTCAGCACCACATCACACTTACTCTCAAATTGATCACATAATTGGAAGTAAATCACTCCTCAGGAAGTGCGAAAGAACAGAAATCATAACAAACAGTCTCTCAGACCACAGCACAATCAAATTAGAACTCAGGATTAAGGAAAGCACTCAAAACCACACAATCACATGGAAACTGAACAACTTGCTCCTGAATAATGAATGAATAAACAATGAAATGAAGAAAGAAATAAAAATGTCCTTGAAAACCAACGAGAATGAAGACACAACATACCAGAATCTATGGGACACACTTAAAGCAGTGTCTAGAGGAAAATTTATAGCAATAAATTCCCACATGAGAAAAAGGAAAGATCTAAAATTGACACCCTATTGTCAAAATTGAAAGTGCTAGAGGAGCAAGATAAAAAAAAACTCAAAAGCAAGCAGAAGACATGAAATAACTAAGATCAGAGCAGAACCGAAGGAGACAGAGACACAAAAAGACCCTTCAAAAAATCAATAAATCCAGGAGCTGGTTTTTTGAAAAGATCAACAAAATAGACGGCTAGCTAGACTAATAAAAAAGAATAGAAAGAAGAATCAAATAGATGCAATAAAAAACAATAAAGGGGAGACCACCACTGATTCCTTGGAAATACGAACTACCATCAGAGATTACTACAAACAGCTCTATGCACATAAACCAGTAAATCTGGACGAAATGGATAAATTCCTGGACACTTGCACACTCCCAAGACTAAGCCAGGAAGAAGTTGAAACCCTGAATAGAGCAATAACAAGGTCTGAAGTCGAAGCAGCAATTAGTAGCCTACCAACCAAAAAAAATCCAGCTCCAGATGGATTCACAGATGAATTCTACCAGACGTACAAAGAGGAGCTGTTACCATTCCTATTGAAACTATTCCAAACAATACAAAAAGAGGAAATCCTCCCTAACTCTTTCTATGAAACCAACATCATCCTGATACCAAAACCTGGTAGAGACACAACTAAAAAAGAAAACTACAGGCCAATATCCATCATGAACATTGATGCAGAAATCCTCAATAAAATACTGGCAAACTGAATCCAATAGCAGATCAAAAAGTTTATCCACCATGATCAAGTAGGCTTCATCCCGTGGATGCAAGGCTGCTTCAACATACGCAAATCTATAAACATGATTCGCCACATAAACAGAACCAAATACAAAAAGCACATGATTATCTCAATAGATGCAGAGAAGGTCTTTGACAAAATTCAATAGCCCTTTATGCTAAAAACTCTCAATAAGCTAGGTATCAATGGAACATATCTCAAAATAATAAAAGCTATTTACAACAAACCCACAGCCAACATCATACTGAATGGGCAAAACTAGAAGTATTCCCTTTAAAAACTGGCACTAGACAAGGATGCCCTCTCTCATCACTCTTATTCAATATAGTATTGGAAGTTCTAGCCTGAGCAATTAGGCAAGAAAAAGAAATAAAGGGCATTCAATTAGGAAAAGAAGAAGGCAAATGGTCCCTATTTGCAGATGACATAATTGAACATTTAGAAGACCCCATCGTCTCAGCCCAAAATATCCTTAAGCTGATAAACAACGTTGGCAAAGTCTCAGGATACAAAATCAATGTACAGAAATCACAAGCATTCCTATACAGCAACAACAGACAAACAGAGAGCCAAATCATGAGCAAATTCCCATTCACAATTGCTACAAAGAGAATAAAATACCTAGGAATACAACTAACAAAGGATGTAAAAGATCTCTTCAAAGAGAACTACAAACCACTGCACAAGGAAATAAGAGAGGACACAAACGGATGGAAAAACATTCATGCTCATGGTTAGGAAGAATCAATATTGTGAAAATGGCCATACTGCCCAAGGTAATTTATAGATTCAATACTATCCGCATCAAGCTACCATTGACCTTCTTCAAAGAACTGGAAAAAAAAAACACTTTAAACTTCATATGGAACCAAAAGAGAGCCTACATAGCCAAGATAATCCTAAGCAAAAAGAACAATGCTGGAGGCATCATGCTACCTGACTTCAAACTATACTATAAGCCTACAGTAATCAAAACAGAATGGTACTGGTACCAAAACGGAGATATAGACCAATGGAACAGAACAGAGGCCTCAGAAGCAATGCCACACATCTACAACCATCTGATCTTTGACAAACCAGATAAAAACAAGCAATGTGGAAAGGATTCCCTGTTTAATAAATGGTGTTGGGTAAACTGGCTAGCCATATACAGGAAGCTGTAACTTGACTCCTTCCTAACACCTTACACTAAAATTAACTCAAGATGGATTAAAGATTTAAACATAAGGACTAACACCATAAAAACCCTAGAAGAAAACCTAGGCAACACCATTCAGGACATAGGCACAGGCAAGGACTTCATGACTAAAACACCAAAAGCAACGGTAACAAAAGCCAAAATAGACAAATGGGATCTAATTAAACTTAAGAGCTTCTTCACTGCAAAAGAAAGAATCATTAGCATGAACCAGCAGCCAACAGAATGGGAAAAAATTTTTGCAATCTACCCATCTGACAAAGGGCTAATATCCAGAATCTACAAAGAACTAAAGCAGATTTACAAGACAAAAACAAACAAACTCTTCAAAAGTGGGCAAAGGATATGAACAGATACTTTACAAGACATTTATGCAGCCAAGAAACATGAAAAAATGCTCGTCATCATTGGTCATTAGAGAAATGCAAATCAAAACCACATTGAGATACCATGTCACGCCAGTTAGAAGGGCAATCATTAAAAAATTGGGAGACAACAGATGCTGGAGAGGATATGGAGAAAAAAGAACACTTTTACACTGTTGATGGGAATGTAAATTAGTTCAACCATTGTGGAAGATAGTGTGGTGCTTCCTCAAGGATCTAGAAATAGAAATACCATTTGACCCAGCAATCCCATTACTGGGTATATACTCAAAGGATTATAAATCATTTTATTATAAAGACACTTGCACACATATGTTCATTGCAGCACTATTTACAATAGCAAAGACCTGGAACCAACCCAAATGCCCATCGATGATAGACTAGACAAGGAAAATGTGGCACATATACACCATGGAATACTATGCAGCCATAAAAAACAATGAGTTCATGTCCTTTGTAGGGACATGGATGAATCTGGCATGTGTGTACCTATGCAACAATCCTGCAGGATGCAGGATGTGCACATGTACCCCAGAGCCCAAGGTACAAAAAGATATGTATATGATACTAGAACTTAGAAATAAACACTGTAATTCTTTCTAGACTCTTTTTTTTTTTTTTTTTTTTTAGATGGCGCCTCGCTCTGTTGCCCAGGCTGGAGTGCAGTGGCTTGATCTCAGCTCACTGCAACCTCCACCTCCCAGGTTCAGGTGATTCTCCTGCGTCAGCCTCCCAAGCAGCTGGGATTACAGTCTCATGCCATCATGCCCAGCTAATTTTTGTATTTTTAGTAGAGACAGGGTTTCACCATGTTGGTTAGGTTGGTCTCAAACTCCTGGCCTCAAGTGATCTACTTGCCTCAGCCTCCTAAAGTGCTGGGATTACAGGCATGAGCCACCATGCCCAGCTCCTTCTAGACTGTTATGTACCAATCCTAGCACTGGTGTCAGAGCATGCTTGGCTGTATCTTCATATTAATTCTACTGTCCTCTGCCTAGCTTCTGCCACGTGTGATCTTCTCAGTGCCTCTTTATACCCACTACTGTCTCCACTTCTCTCCAGCCCTAGTGACTCTCACTTTAAGTAGACAATAAGCATTGTCTGCTGCCCCCCCCCCGTTCTCTTATATTTGCAGATATGGCATAAACTCTGTCCTGCTCCTCTCAGCCCCTTCCTTTTAAATTGGCAGGAGCCTATTTTATAAGCCAAAAATTATATGCATGTGGGAGTGTATTAATAGCTATGTCTGTTACATATATATTTGTTGTATATATTTATTATAGATTTAAAACACATATATATATATTATTATTGTAAATATATCTGTTATACTGGAAGTCCCTAACTTACAATGGATTGACTTAGATTTTCAATTTCATGATGATGAAAGTGACATACATTCAGTAGAAACCTACTTAAAATTTTGAATTTTGGCCAGGTGCAGTGGCTTACATCTGTAATTCCAGCACTTTGGGAGCCTGAGGTGGACAGATACTTGAGCTCAAGAGTTCAAGATCAGCCTGGGCAATATGGTGAAACTCCATCTCTACCCAAAAAAATACAAAGTATTATCCAGGTGTGGTGGCATGCACCTGTAGTTCCAGCTTCTCGGGAGGCTGAGATGGGAGGATCACCTGTGCCTGGGAGGTCAAGGCTGCAATGAGCTCTGATCATGCCACCGCACTCCAGCCTGAGCAGCAGAGTAGAATTTAGAAATTTCAACAGAGCAGAAAGTAGAAATTTTCTACATTCAGAGTAGAAAATACACTGGGGTCTGTCGGGGGAAAATAGGGGAGGGACAGCAGTGGGTGGGGAGTTGGGGAGAGATAGCATGGGGAGAAATGCCAGATATAGGTGATGGGGAGGAAGGCAGCAAATCACACTGCCATATGTGTACCTATGCAACAATCTTGCATGTTCTTCACATGTACCCCAAAACCTAAAATGCAAT
>CAUYLG010012893.1:0-54381 GCA_963573385.1 Cacajao melanocephalus | reverse complement strand
GGGTCAAATGTTATTTCTAGTTTTAGATCCTTGAGGAATCACCACACTGTTTTCCATAATGGTTGAACTAATTTACACTCCTACCAACAGTGTAAAAGCATTCCTATTTCTCCACATTCTCTCCAGCAACTGTTGTCTCGTAACTTTTTAATGATCGCCATTCTAACTGGTGTGAGATGGTATCTCAATGTGGTTTTGATTTGCATTTCTCTAATGACCAGTGATGATGAGCTTTTTTTCATATGTTTGTTGGCTGCATAAATGTCTCCTTTTGAGAAGTATCTGTTCATATCCTTCGCTCACTTTTTGATGGGGTTTTTTTTCTGTAAATTTATTTAAGTTTTTTTTGTAGATTCTGGATATTAGCCCTTTGTCAGATGGATAGATTGCAAAAATTTTCTCCCATTCTGTAGGTTGCCTGTTCATGCTGATGATAATTTATTTTGCAGCATGGAAGCTCTTTAGTTTAAGTAGATTCCATTTGTCAGTTTTGGGTTTTGTTGCTATTGCTTTTGGTGTTTTAGTCATGAAGTCTTCACCCATGCCTATGTTCTGAATGGTATTGCCTAGATTTTCTTCTAGGGTTTTTATGGTTTTAGGTCTTACATCTAAATCTTTAAACCATCTTGAGTTAATTTTTGTATAAGGTATAAGTAAGGGATCCAGTTTCAGCTTTCTGCATATGGCTTGCCAGTTTTCCCAACACCATTTATTGAATAGGGAATCCTTTTCACATTACTTGTTTTTGTCAGGTTTGTCAAAGATCAGATGGTTGTAGATGTATGGCATTATTTCTGAGGCCCCTGCTCTGTCCCATTGACCTATATATCTGTTTTGGTACCAGTATCATGATGTTTTGATTAATGTAGCCTTGTAATATAGTTTGAAGTCCATGATGCCTCCAGCTTTTTTTTTTTTTTTCCTTAGAATTGTCTTGGCTATATGGGCTTTTTTTTGGTTCCATATGAAATTTAAGTTTTTTTTTTTTTTTCAATTCTGTGAAGAAAATCAATGGTAGCTTGATGGGGATAGCATTGAATCTACAAATTATTTTGGGTAGTATGGCCATTTTCATGACATTGATTCTTCCTAACCATGAGCATGGAACGTTTTTGCATCTGTTTGTGTCCTCTGTTATTTTGTTGAGCAGTGGTTTGTAGTTCTCCTTGAAGAGGTACTTCACAACTCTTGTAAGTTGTATTCCTAGGTAATTAATTCTCTTTGTAGCAATCATGAATGGGAATTCACTCATGATTTGGCTCTCTTGTAGTCTGTTATTGGTGTATAGAAATGGTTGTGATTTTTGCACATTGATTTTGTATCTTGAGACTTTGCTGAAGTTGCTTTATCAGCTTAAGGAGATTTTGGGCTGAGATGATAGTGTGTTCTAAATATACAATCATGTCATCTGCAAATAGAGACAATTTGACTTCCTCTTTATCTATTTGAATACACTATATTTCTTTCTCTTGCTTCATTGCCCTGGCCAGAACTTCCAATACTATGTTGAATAGGAGCGGTGAGAGAGGGCATCCTTCTCTTTTGCCGATTTTCAAAAGGAATGCTTCCAGTTTTTGCCCATTCAGTATGATATTGACTGTGGGTTTGTCATAAATAGCTGTTATTATTTTGAAATACATTCCATCAATAATCTAGTGTATCGAGAGTTTTTAGCGTGAAGGGTTGTTGAATTTTGCCAAAGGCCTCTGTATCTATTGAGATAATAATGTGGTTTTCGTCTTTGGTTCTATTTATGTGATGGATTACGTTTATTGCTTTGCATATGTTGAACCAGCCTTGCATCCCAGGGATGAAGCTGATTTGATCATGATGGATACACTTCTTGATGTGCTGTTGGATTCAGTTTGCCAGTATTTTATTGAGGATTTTTGTATTAGTGTTCCTCAGGGATATTGGCCCGAAATTTTCTTTTTTGGTTATGTCTCTGCCAGGCTTTGGTATCAGGATGATATTGGCCTCATAAAATGAGTTAGGGAGAATTCCCTCTTTTTCTTCTGATTGGAATAGTTTAAGAAGGAATGGTACCAGCTCCTCTTTGTACCTCTGGTAGAAATTGGCTGTGAAACTGTCTGGTTCTGGACTTTTTTTGGTTGGTAAGCTATTAATTGCTGCCTTAATTTCAGATCTTGTCATTGGTCTATTCAGGGATTTGACTTCCTCCTGATTTAGTCATGGGAGAGTGTAAGTGTCCAGGAATTTATGCATTTCTTCTAGATTTTGTTTTATTTGTGTAGAGGTGTTTATAGTATTCTCTGATGGTAGTTTGTGTTTCTATGAGATTGGTGGTGATATCACCTTTATCATTTTTTTATTGCATCTATTTGATTCTTCTCTCTTTTCTTCTTTATTAGTCTGGCTAGTGGTCTATTTATTTAGTTAATCTTTTCAAAAAAATCCAGCTCCTGGATTCATTGATGTTTTGAAGGGTTTTTTGTGTCTCTATCTCCTTCAGTTCTGCTCTGATCTTAATTGTTTCTTGTCTTCTGCTGGCTTTTGAATTTGTTTATTATTGCTTCTCTAGTTCTTCTAATTGTGACTTTAAGGTGTTGCTTTTAGATATTTCCTGCTTTCTCTATTGGGCATTTTGTGCTATAAATTTCCCTCTACACACTGCTTTAAATGTGTCCTAGAGATTCTGGTATGTTGTGTCTTTGTTCTCATTGTCTTCAAAGGACATCTTTATTTCTGCCTTCTTTTTGTTTATTTAGGAGCAGGTTGTTCAGTTTTCATGTAGTTGTGTGGTTTTGAGTGAGTTTCTTAATCCTGAGTCCTAATTTGATTGTACTGTGGTCTGAGAGATTGTTTGTTATGATTTCTGTTCTTTTTCATTTGCTGAGGAGTGTTTTACTTCCAATTATGTGGTCAATTTTAGAACAGGTGTGATGTGGTACTGAGAAGAATGTATTTTCTGTGGATTTGGAGTGGAGAGCTCTGTAGATGTTTATTAAGTCCTCTTGGTCCAGAGCTGAGTTCAAGTCCTGGATTTCCTTGTTAATTTTCTGTTTCATTGATCTAATATTGACAATGGGGTGTTAAAGTCTCCCACTATTATTGTATGGGAGTCTAAGTCTCTTTGTAGGTCTCTAAGAACTTGTTTTATGAATCTGGATGCTCCTGTATTAGGTGCATATATATTTAGAATGGTTAGCTCTTCTTGTTGCATTGATCCCTTTACCATTATGTAATTGCCCTTCTTTGTCTCTTTTGATCTTTGATCGTTTAAAATCTGTTTTATCAGAGACTAGGATTGCAGCCCCTGCTTTTTTTTTGCTTTCCATTTGCTTGGTAAATCTTCCTCCATTCCTTTATTTTGAGCCTATATGTGTCTTTGCATGTGAGATGGGTCTCCTGAACACAGCACACCAAAGGGTCTTGACTCTTTATCCAACTTGCCAGTCTGTATCTTTTAACTGGGGCATTTAGCCCATTTACATTTATGGTTAATATTGTTATGTGTGAATTTGATCCTGCCATTATGATGCTAGCTGATTATTTTGCCTGTTAGTTGATGCAGTTTCTTCCTAGCATCGATGGGCTTTACAATTTGGTATGATTTTTCAGTGGCTGGTACCAGTTGTTCCTTTCCATGTTTAGTGCTTCCATCAGGAGGTCTTGTAAGACAGGCCTGGTAGTGACAAAATCTATCAGCATTTGCTTGTCTGTAAAGTATTTTATTTCTCCTTCGCTGTTGAAGCTTAGTTTGGCTAGATATAAAATTCTGAGTTGAAATTTTTTTTTCTTTAAGAATGTTGACTATTAGCCCCCACTCTCTTCTGGCTTGTAGAGTTTCTGCAGAGAAATCTGCTGTTAATCTGATGGGCTTCCCTTTATGGGTAACCTGACCCTTCTCTCTGGCTGCCCTTAGCATTTTTTCCTTCACTTCAACCTTGGTGAATAAGATGATTATGTGTCTTGGGGTTGCCTTTCTTGAGGAATATCTCTGTGGTGTTCTCTGTATTTCTTGAATTTGAATGTTGGCCTGCCTTGCTAGGTTGGGGAAGTTCTCCTGGATAATATCCTGAAGAGTGTTTACCAACTTGGTTTCATTCTCCCCGTCACATTCAGGTACACTGATCAAATGTAGATTTGGTCTTTTCACATAATCTCATATTTCTTGGAGACTTTGTTCATTTCTTTTCACTCTGTTTTTCTCTAATCTTGGCTTCTCGCTTTGTTTCATTGGGTTGATCTTTAATCTCTGATATCCTTTCTTCCACTTGATCGATTCGGCTATAGAAACTTGTGTGTGCTTCACGAAGTTCTACTGCTGTGTTTTTCAGCTCCATCAGGTCGTTTATGCTGTTCTCTAAACTGGTTATTCTAGTTAGCATTTCATCTAACCTTTTTTCAAGGTTCTTAGCTTCCTTGCATTGGGTTAGAACATGCCCCTTTAGCTTGGAGTAGTTTCTTATTACCCACCTTTTGAAGCCTGCTTCTGTTAATTTGCCAAACTCATTCTCCATCCAGTTTTGTTCCCTTGCTGGTGAGGAGCTGTGATCCCTTAAAGGAGAAGAGGCATTCTGCTTTTTGAAGCTTTCAGCCTTTTTGCACTGGTTTCTTCCCTTCTTTGTGGATTTATCTGGCTTTATTCTTTGAGGTCGGTGACCTTTGGATGGGGTCTCTGAGTGAACATCCTTTTCATTGATGTTGAAACTATTTCTTTCTGTTTGTTAGTTTTCCTTCTAACAGTCAGGCACCTCTGCTGCAGGTCTGTTGGAGTTTGCTGGAGGTCCATTCCAGATGCTACTTGCCTGGGAATCCCCAGTGGAGGCTGCAGAACAGCAAAGATTGCTGTCTGTTCCTTCCTCTGGTAGCTTTGTCACAGAAGGGTACCCACATGATGCCAGCCAGAGCTCTCCTGTATGAGATGTCTGTCGGCCCCTACTTGGAGGTGTCTCCCAGTCAGGATACACATGGGTCAGTGAGCTGCTTGAGGAGGCAGTCTGTCCCTTATGAGAGCTTGAACGCTGTGTTAGAAAATCTGCTACTCTCTTCAGAGCTGCCAGGCAGGAATATTTAGGTCTGCTGAAGCACCCCTTTTCTCATGTGCTCTGTCCCAGGAAGATGGAGGCTTTATTTATAAGTCCCTGATGGGTTGATGCCTTTTTTCAGAGATGCCCTGCCCAGTGAGGACATCTAGTGAGACAGACTGCCTGGAGTTGCTGAGCTATGTTGAGCTCTGCCCAGTTCAAACTTCCCAGCAGCTTTGCTTATACTATGGGGTTGAAATGACCTCCTTGAGCCTTGGCAATGGTGGATGCCCCTCCCCTCACTGAGCTCTAATGTCCCAGGTCAAGCTCAGACTGCTGTGCTGGCTGTGAGAATTTCAAGCCAGTGGGTCTTAGCTTGCTGGTCTCCATGGGGGTGGGACCCACCCAGCCAGACCACTTGGCTCCCTGGTTTCAGCCCCCTGTCAAGGGGAGTGAATGGTTCTGTCTCTCTGGTGTTCCAGGCACCACTGGGGTATGAAAAAGAAAAAAAACTGCTGTGGCTAGCTCATTTGCTGCCCAAATGGCCGCCCAGTTTTGTGCTGGAAACCTACAAAATCTGGTGGTTGTGTAGGTACTGGAGGGAAACTCCTAGTCTGTGGGTTGTGAAGACCATGGGAAAAGTGCAGTATCTGGGCTGGAGTGCTGGGAACAGTCCCTAATGGCTTCCCTTGGCTAGGAGAGGGAGGTCCCTGGTCCCTTGTACTTACTGAGTGAGACAATGCCCCACCCTGCTTCGGCTCACTCTTCTTGGGCTGCACCCACTATCCAACCCCTCCCAATGAGATGAACCAGGTACCTCAATTGGAAATGTGGAAATCACCCATCTTCTGCATCAGTCTCACTGGAAGCTGCACACTGGAGCTGTTCCTATTCGGCCATCTTGCCCAGCTACCCCAGTCTTAATTTTTTATCTAACATTACAATCCTTGGTTTTTAATCAGAATATTTAGACCATTTACATCTAATGTAATTATTTTATGATTGGGTTTGAATCTATCATCTTAGTATTTGTGTTTTATTTGCCTCATTAAGTTTTTAAATATCCTATCTTTTCTTGGATTAAGTAAACTATTTTATGGTTTATATTTTCTCCTTAATTGCCTATTATCCATAAGTCTTGTTTCAAGTTTTTAGTTGTCACCTTAGGCTTTACAATATATATATTTAACTTACTGTAATCTATATTCAAATAATATAATATCACTTAGCATATAGTGTAAGAGCCTTATAACTATATACTTTCAGTTCTCCTCCCATCCGTTGTGCTTTTGTTGTCATATTTTACTTCCATATATTTTATAAACTTTACAACACATTGTTATCCTTTGTACTTTAAACAATCAAGAGCTGCATTTTTTTTGGTGGGGGGCGTGGACAGAGTTTCACTCTTGTTACCCAGGCTTGAATGCAATGGTGTGATCTCAGCTCACTGCAACTTCTGCCTCCTGGGTTCAAGTGACTCTCCTGTCTCACACTCCCAAGTAGCTGGGATTACAGGCACCCACCACCATGCCTGGATAAGTTTTGTATTTTTAGTAGAGTTGGGGTTAGCCATGTTGGCCAGGCTGGTCTCAAACTCCTGACCTCAGGTGATCTGCCTGCCTTGGCCTCCCAAAGTGCTGGGATTATAGGCATGAGCCACTGTGCCTGGTCTCCGTGAGCTGCATATATTTTTTAAAAGTCTCATATTTACCCATTTATTTACCATTCCTTTGTATAGATTCAAAATTCTACCTTGTGTCATTTTCCTTCTGACCGAAGAACTTCCTTTATCATTTTTTTGTAATACATATTTAGCTCCAATGAAATCTCTCAGATTTCATCTGAAAAAGTCTTTATTTTACTTTCATTTTTGAAAGATACATTCAGTGGATTTACAATTGTCAGTTGACAGGGTTGGTTTGTTTGTTTGTTTCAATACTTTAAAGATGTTGCTACATTTTCTTTTAATTTAAGTAGCTTCTGACAAGGCATCTATTGTTTTTCTTAACTTTGTTCCTCTGTACAGAATATGTCTTTTTTCTGGGTCTGGGTTTAAGTCTTTCTCTTTAATACTAATTTGATTATGATGCACCTTAGTGTGATTTTCCATATGTTTCCTCTTGAGATTTATTGGCTTTTCAGTCTTATGTTTACTGTTTTTAAGACATTTGAAAGATTTTCAGGCATTATTGCTTCAAATATTTTTTCTACCCCTGTATCTGGCTCTTGCCTTATTTGCAACTCCAATTGCATGTATATTTTACTTACTGATTTTACCTTATAGGTCATTGATACATTGTTCATATTTTTAAAAATTTGTATTTTTTTCTGTGTGCTTTATGTTGGATAGTTTCCATTGTTATAGATATAATACATATGTACATGTATTTCACTGATCTAGTCTTCAGCAGTGTCTAATCTGTAACATTTATCAACTGTATTTTTAAAATTTCTATATTTTCCATTTCTACAATTTCCATTTTTTTTTAAATCTTCTGTTTCTCCACTCATCAAATTTATTATTTGTGTAAAAACCTACTGTAAACCAGAACTAAAATTCTAAGCACCCCCTCAACCATCTGAGTGGAGTTCCTCCTCAGCCAGGGAACTCTTGAAATTTAACTGAAAGATTGGTTCGGACCATGATGGAAAGTGGAGGTCAGACATGCCTCATTATACCTCTCTGGCATTAATATCAACACAGACCTTACATCTGATAAGAAACATTTACAGTCTAGTTTCTGTGGAGCCTGCAACCCAAAGGCTTCTGCACAATAAGAACTTTGGTCTCCATAATCTTCTATCCTAACCCAGACATTTTCCTTCTATTGATCCCAGGTCTTTAGATAAACTCAACCGTCAACCAGGAAATGTTTAAATCTACCTATAACCTGGAAGACCACACATCTTTGAGTCATTCTGCCTTTCTGGAGCAAACCAATGTATTTCTTAACTGTATTTGCTTGAAGTCTCATGTCTCCCTAAAATGTAAAAAACCAAATAAGTTTTTCCTATTATCAGTTAGAGTCATATGAAAACCTTTTAAAGTTTTGAAGATAATTATAGCGGATCAACAGCTCTCTTGACCTGAGGCTAAAAGATTATCCTCTCCTTATGTCCCTTTTCCTGAACTCTTCATCAGTTTTTTCTAGATACTCCTCTGGGGATACCTTCAGGTTATTGGCAGTAAACTTAAAATAAAACCTTGATATTGAACTCAATGCTACAGGTCTGTTCTGATACCCAAGCAGAGTAGGATTGTCTTCCTCCATATTCCAGATTCTAGTTACGTATAAATGTAATGTGGGATTTCATTACTCTTTTTTGTTTGTTTGTTTTTCTCTTTTTTTGTTCCCTTTTTTTATTACTCTTTTTAAAGCTATCTTGTCATATCATGAATCACATCACAATTAAAATAAGCCAAAACCTTTTGCCCTTTCTCACACATGTAGTAATTTAGTAATTTCTCTTATGTCTTATACTTGTGTCTTTGAAGTTTATTTATTCCTATTGAATTTCATCCTCTTCAATAGATTCCATAATTTCTGTTTCTGTTAAGACTGTAGCACTCTAGTTAAGGTTGGCTCCTATTATTTGTGAGCCTTCAGACAACAAAGACACTGACCCCTCAGCAAATTGGCATGTTCTCTTAGTATCTATTAACCCTTAATATTGCAGATTGTGCTTTCTCTCTCTCTTTTTAATACATCTACAGTATCTGTGACTGTAGCAGACATACATTATGTGTTCAATAAATGTTAGTTGTTTGTATACAACCTCCAAAAGTTGAGTCATTTGAGACAGGGCACTTAAATTCTTCCCTTCTTTGTGTCTGTTTGCTTATTTTGGGCTGCAGTAGCTTCATCTTGTTACCCGTGGAGGGTGTCCAGATTCTTAGTGTTTTGAACTAAGGATTGGAAAAAACAAAGCAAGTGTTTTAAACAAAGAATTGTACAAACAAAGCAAGGAAAGAATGAAGCAACAGGAGCAGAGATTTATTGAAAATGAAAGCACACTCCCCAGGGTGAGAATGGGCCAGAGCAAGTGGCTCAAGGGTCCGGTTACAGAATTTTCTGGGGAAATATCTTCCAGAGATTTCACATTGGTTACTTGGTTTCCTATGTAAATGAAGAGGATTATGTGAGATTACAAAGTTATTTACTTGCTGTACACTATATCCAGATGAAAAGGATGTTTCCTGTCATAGCTGAAGTAGAGTTACAAAGTTATTTACTTGGTCATAGAAAGTTGTTTTTTTTTCCTTTTTAGTTTTAGGAAGTCATTAGGTTCTCTACCCCCAGCCCCTATTCTCCTGCCTCAGTATCAATGTTAATTTTGCCCTTTCCCATTGGATTGGCATATCTCCTTTACAGAGAATATGGAAGTAAAATAGGAGTTGAGACATTTTATTTTCTTTCTATTACTCATGCCACTAATCCACATCAGTGAAACAATGTCTTACTTCATCTTCTTGCTCCAAGTACAACTTTAAAATGTCTTTTTGGTTGTCATGAACAATATCTGTAAGACTCAACTTGTTCCTGTATTTAGTCTTATTTGCACTTATGGTCGGTTAAAGATGGCTATAAATTCTTTGTCAATCTACTCACCAAGAAGTGGGCTCTTGTTCTCAAAGTCTTTGGGCTAGACTTGTAACTTTTTGGACCATTGGGATAGGGCCCCCATGGAGGTGATAGACTACAAAACTGAAGACAGCTTGGGTCTCTGAAAATCTTATGGAGCAGATTCTTATACCCTCCAATCTTCAGACTTTCGGTTTAGGGTGAAACTAACTTCGATTTTAAATTGAAGTCGGTTAAAACCACTGTCATTTTGAGTACCTGTTTCATGTAGCTAAACTTAATACTAATGAATAAAACTCTGTTCATTAAACTTAGATCCATAGTAGCAATGTCTTAAGTGAATTTCTTTTTTTAATGTTATTGTTGTTCTTTTATGTTTGTTATTCAAATATTAAAGAGGAGATGGAGATGGGATGCACAGTTAACTTAAACCATAATCCAGCAGGTTTTCCAAATACAACACAAGTCTGAAACACAAGACTTAAGGTATACTGGAAGAGTTTTCAGGGTTTGCTAATTATCTTATCAGATAATTATTATTTTTATGTCTTATTTTCTTTTAATCTTTCTCTGGAAACCATCATATCTTATGTAGATCCCTAGACCTAACAATACAAGAATGCAGTGCTACATTTTCCTCAATTATTTCTTATGTGTCAGCCTTGTTCTCTAACAATATAATAAATACTATGAAGAAAGAGAAGATATACTTTCTGTAGTATTCATGGTATTGGAAACCATGAGAGGCACACAGTAACCCTGAATTATGTTCAAATGTCTGATACAGAGTCAGACATTAATTTGGCTTATGTATTTTCTTTTAAATATCTCTTTATAATGCTTAATGACTTTTGTTTATGACCTATGCATCGTTTTTAGGAATCTTTTGCAAAAAGATTGGTCATTATCCATTTGAATATTTATCTATGATACACGTATCATTTTTCCTCTATGATTGTGAACATTGTAAATGACTACATACATACAAGTCATAATAATATGTTGAATAAAAATCATATTGCTTTGAGAAGAATTACATTTATCTAAGAATTTTTTTAAATCTCATACAAAGTCATACACTTTTAAAGCTCTAAGCAACATTAATAATGTAGTCTAACCTCTGTGTATTACAGACAATGAAATGAAAACTCAATATTTTTTCCTCCAGCCAAATAAAATATATGGTTATGAATATGTGGAAATCAGGCTGGGTGCAGTGGCTAATGCCTGTAATCTCAGCACTTTGGGAGGCCAAGGCAGGCAGATCATTTGAGGTCAGGAGTAAACCAGCCTGGCCAACATGGTGAAACCCTGTCTCTACTAAAAATACAAAAATTAGCCAGGTGTGGTGGTGGGCTCCTGTAATCCCATCTACTCAGGAGGCTGAGGGAGGAGAATCACTTGAGCCTGGGAGGCAGAGGTTGCAGTGAGCAGAGACCACGCCACTGCACTCCAGCCTGGGAGACAGAGCGGGACTCCATCTAGAAAAAAAAACAAAAGAATATGTGGAAATCACATCCCAATCAAAATTATGCATCATTTAAAAAACATTTATGTATGTAATTCTGACTTCTTTAAAATCTCAATAGAATGAAAAAAGAGAGTTTGAAAAATAAATAAATGCTTTGGGTTGTTTCTGGGAAACACTAAATAATCAGATCCTGCCTTGTGATTAATATGTTAAAATGTACTGCAGTAATGTTCGTGTTATGGCAAAAATAAGCTTAACTCATTTTTCTGGTTATTATTCATTATTTTTTTAAATAGCCTCATGTCAACCGTTGGTGGTGTGCTAGAAGGTATTGTAGAAGGATATATAGTCACTATGTTTGAGGTCAGTTAAAGTAAAATTGTTCTACAGATTTAAGACTAATAGATGTAAATGATAACAGTCAGTAGAAATATAAAAAGTAAACAAGTTTAATGTCTGACACTTTCCCTTTTACATTAAAATGTTTTCCTTCATGAGGGAATGCTAGAATTACTAGATTGCAGTCTGGAAACTCATTCAAACAAGAGATTGCAATTGGGGGCTGCAAGGATAAAAATTAGGTTACTCTCTTTCCTTCTCTCTCTTTGAGACCACAAGGAATTTTGATTCAATTTCTCTCTGTGCCTCTGCTTTATTTCTACCATTCTGCTTCCCCACCCACATCTCTAGGGCGTTCCTCTGCTCCAATTGCATAAACTTTGTCCCAGCTGCTCCAAAACAGTGTTATCCTGACCCTTGTGTTAGGAATGTTGATAACAATAATTATAATTGATATTTACTAAACTTTTATTATGGCATTGAGGTAAGCACTATGTATTATCTTATTTAATCATGACACCTTCCCCGCTAAGTACTATTATTATCTTCACTTTGCAAATGAGGTAACTGAGGCTGAGAGATGTTTAATAACTTATGCAACATCACAAAGCTAATAAACAATAGGGTCAGAACTCAAATCCAAAATCTGTTTGATTGCAAAGTCCATACTATGCTGCTTCGAATTGCCACAGAAAAATGCATAAAATAGCAGGCTGCAAGTGAGTTCTGCCAGGGTTGAAGAACAAGAGGCTAGTGACAAAAATGTTGGGGGTAGGATGGGATGTTTGGTTAAAACCTGTGGTCCAGCTGGGCTGAGTGGCTAACGCCTGTAATCCTAACACTTTGAGAGGCCAAAGTGGGCTATCACCTGAGGTCAGGAGTTCAAGATCAGCCTGAACAACATGGCAAAATCCAGCCTCTACTAAAAATACAAATATTAGCTGGGTGTGGTGGCATACTTCTTGGGAGGCTAAGGCAGGAGAATCAGTTGAGCCAGGGAGATACAAGTTGCAGTGAGCCGAGATTGTCACCCCAGCCTGGGTGACAGAGTGATACTTTGTTTCCAAAAAAAACCAACCCCCCACTCAAAAAAATGAGCAAACAAACAAAAAACTGTGGTCCAAGACTAGGTACTACGATAAAGACAAAACTTAATTCTAAACTTCCTGGCAATGAAGTCAAAAAGGAATCATAATTTTTTTCCCCAAATTGTGTCTTTTATTGCCTTTTTTTGTTGTTGTTTTTTATAATACTTTAAGTTCTGGAGTACATGTGCAGAATGTGCAGGTTTGTTACATAGTTATACATGTGCCGTGGTGTTTTGCTGCATCCATCACTCCGTCATCTACATTAGGTATTTCTCCTAATGCTATCCCACCCCTATACCCCCACTCCCTTGCTATCCCTCCCCAATCCCCCACCTTCCAACAGGACCCGGTGTGTGATATTCCCCTCCTACTCATAAGTGAGTGTTGAACAATGGAATCATTTTTTTTGAAGAGTAGCTCTGTTTATTTAGTTGAAAAAAAAAAGCATAATAAAACTTCATTTATTCAAACTTTCTGTGTGAGCATGTACCATGCCTACTATTTTGAGAGGCAGTGGGAATATAAATAATAAGACCAAGTGTCCTGTTTTCCAAGAACTTATGGATTAAGCGAAAGATAGCTCTGTAAATAGACAATATGGATATAGTGTGATAAGGCAAGCGTTGGTGTTTTGGGCATGTGAAAGAGGAGGCCATAGGCCATCCTATAGCACTCAGAGAAGGTTTCAAGAAGAGGTGATTCCTGAATTGAATTATAAATGACCAACTAAATTTTCTAGGCAAAGCATGAAGGGAAGGGCATTCCGAGCAGAAAAGCTTAGATGGGAAGGCCTGGATATAAGCACGTGGCTTATTCTAGAGCATGGCAAAAGCAAGATGTGAGATGAGGATGAGGAAGTCAGCAGGAAGCAGATTATAAAGAACTTTTCATGTAATGTGAAAAGCTTAAACTTCACCTGAGAACATGGGAGGAGCCAACTGGAAAGTCACAAGGGAATGACTAATCAGGTCTTTGCCTTAGAAAGCTGATTTTGGAAATGGATTAAAAAGAGTATAACCATAAAAATCCAGTTAGAAGTCTTTTGCAGGGATCTAGGTAAGAAATAATGAGCTCAAATTCAGGAGATAGAAGGGTTTAGAGAAAGGGGTGGATGGGAGAGACACCAAAGAGGCAAAACTTAGACACCAGATTGGTTGTGAGGGTGAGAGTGTGGAAAGCGTTGATGGTTCCCAGGTAGTTGAGATGCCATTCACTGAATTAATCAAAAGGGGCAACAGATCCTGATGGGAGTGGGATCTTTAACACTGATTAATGGTGATCTCACTTTGTACATGTCAGGCATGCAGTTCCTGTGGCACAACCACTTAGAGGTGTGCCATAGGCTCAGGAGCCAGGCCTGAGGGAACATATGCATTTAAGGGGCACCAATATATAGGTGGTAGCTGAAGCCATGTGAGTGACTCCTGGTGAATCCAAACTGTCCTTTGTATAAGGAATACTGAAAGACATGATAGATAATATTGCCAAAAGTGGCTTTATAGGTGATTTAAACTCTTGGTCACAATTATATTCTTAAATTCACCTTTAATAAAAGATGGCAGTAGAACATTAAATCGTAGCTGTGTAAAGATATTTCTCCCAGGAGCAAAACTAATATAATTTACATATGCAGTTTTCTAGAGAGATCTAAAAAGTATTTAAAAATACCTGAATTCCCATTAGAATCATTGCAAATGCTTCTGAAAAATTCCAAGCTGTGCTAATTCAGTTAGTCTAGAGTGGGTTCCAAATGTGTGTGTGTGTATATATATACTCATGTGTGTGTCTGTGTGTGTGTGTCTCTGTGTGTGTGTGTGTATTCTTCAAGTAATTCCATTATGCAGCTAGGAATAAAGGATTGGCATGTCCCTAGACAATTCCTCCTGAATATCAGTTGTCTCAGCTGAACAAGAGCTCTAAAGCAAACAATTCATGACTAGGTGAGTCATACACTTCAGATTCCAAGCATTTCACTAGCAAAGATGATATTTTTATATGAAAACTAAATAGCCTGCCATGAGTTTTTGCTTAACCAGATGGAAAATATCCCTCTTGTACATGAAAGTTCTGGAGTGCAGAGAAAAGGACCAAGACATCTTTTAAGAAGTAGCTTTAAACTTACTCAAATGCTCATATGGCAGAATTGATTCTTCAGGGTTGTGCCACATAAGGCAAATGAGAGGTGACTTTGACAGAGATATTTGAAGGCAAATTCTCATATACACTATTTATAGATTACCTGTGAAATGGATTAAAACTCATTATATGTATTAAACACTAAAATTATTCTGATTTTAATTTAGCCTTTGATGATTCAGAAGACACATTAGGATCAGAATGTCATAAGATTGGTATTAGGAACATCATTATATTGAAATTGCATGGCAGTGCTGGTTAAAAATATCTCTTAACCAAGTTTGCTGCATGAAATACCAGTGAGAGTTTTGCTTCTGGCCATAAGGAGCTAGCTTACAGCAGATCAATTCTTCCACCAAGAACAAGTGGAAAAGCTGGATAAAACACACACACACACACACACACACACACACACACACAGACACAGAGAGAGACACTGAAGGTCACCAGAAAGTTACTAAGGTAGTCAGGACTTATGGTTACAGATTATGAAGAAAAGGGAAGCTCAAGGTGAATTCAATGTTCTACATTTTTTTCTCGTTGAGAAATTTGCTGATTCATAAATGGTATTAGTGAAGGGAATGAAAAGACAAGTAGAAAGGAGCTGTTAAGATTGGGCGCAGTAGCTCACGCCTGTAATCTCAGCACTTTGAGAGGCCAAGGCTGGTGGATCACTTGAGGTCAGGAGTTTGAGACCAACCTGGCCAACATGGTGAAACCCCATCTCTACAAAAAAAATAAAAATTAGCCGGACGTGGTGGCACATGCCTGGAGTCCCAGCTACTCAGAAGGCCGAGACATGGGAATTGCTTGAACGGGAGGAGGAGTTTGCAGTGAACTGAGATCGTGCCACTGCATTCCAGCCTGGGTGACAGAGTGATACTATGTCTTAAAAAAAAAAAAAAAAAAAAAGTAGCTGTTAAGGACCAGAAAATATGAGTAGAGCTTTCAGCAGTTTAACAGGACTAAGAATATAAGAATTAGAGTTCAAGGCTAGCTGGGTAAAGAAGACCTAGAAAACACCCAGACTTTCACTGATCCTGAAGGAGTGTGACCTGTGAGTATGGTCAAATTGGAAATACACCAGACCTTATGAATTAGCTCAGTCTCTGATTGGATTAAGGTGATTGTCTCCTCTCCAATTGCCTGCCAGATGCTAAAGAAAATCCTTTTCAGATGTAGATATCGTCGAGATTTGCAGCATCAATACAAAATAAATACAAAGAAAACTACATTTAGGTACATCATAATCAGATTGCTGAAAATCAAGGACAGAGAACATCTTAAAAACATCTTAGACCTCATTTTATGAATAGTAAAAAAAGACACATTACCTTGAAAAGTACAACCATGATACTTACCACTGACTTTCCAATAGGAAAGATAAAATCCAGAAGGTAATGGAAAAATATTGGTAATATGCTGAAAGAAAATAACTGTCAATCGGAATTCCTTAAGCTATAGGTGAGTACGGTAGAAGAAAGAATGACATCATAAGTGGCGCTGGGCCAATTGGATGCCTACCATGAAAAGAGTACATTTTGACCCCTCCCTGCATACCATATATAAAATATCACTTCCCGGTTGGGTTACAGATCTAAATGTCAAAGGGAAATATTTTCATGACTTTAAGTAGGCATATCTTTCTTAAGCAGAATACAGAATGCACTGTAAACAATTGATTTACTGCATAAATTAAAATTAAGAACTTCTGTTCATCAAAGGTACCATTAAGAGAGGGAGAGGATAAGCCATGAAGTAGGTAAAGATATTTGCAATTAGTATGGATGAAAGGAACTCATATCCTGAAAATATAAAAAATTCTGTTGAATCAATAGGAATGACCCAAAAGAAAAATGAATATACTTGATTGCAATTTTACAATCATGGATATCCAATGGCCCATCCTCCTATGAAAACACTGGTCATCATCAGGAAAATACAAAATAAAGACTCAATAATATATCAACAACCACTCACCAGAATATTTAAAAAAAATTTTTAAAGGGAGCAATATCAATGTTTAACAAAATTATGGAGCAATGGAACCTTTTATCCAGTTGGTGAAAATGTAGACTATTTGGTAGTATAGGTGACATTGTTGGTGCCTTGCCTGTATCTTCTCAGCATTCACCACTTTCATGCACTCTAGCCCAACAGTTACCAATAGAAAAAACATGCATAACTTTGTTTGAAGACCTCCTTTAGGTGCCAGAACTAACTTGTCCCACACATGGGGCAGACCAAAAAGAGGTGGGGAGTTACTATCCCCTAGGAGATGGCCTGATGGGTGTTAGCAGGTAAATATCCTAGCCCCTCACCCCTCAGCTGGGACAACACTGAGGTATGTTCTGTACTGCCTTCCAGAGTTTCCTAGTGGGGTTGAGTGTCCGTTGCCTGCAGCAGGAATCTGTCTGATAATGATAGAGTGATTTCATACTTACTTCTGCCAGGGGTCCAAGGAGTTTCATCAATTTCTCATGCGAATTTTTGGCTTAATATTCCTTTGCCATAGAGATGGTATTAGTTCACGACCCATACCCACATGTGGTGCAGACTTGGAGACGTTAATTTCTCGTAGACAACTTGCCTCCCTCCTCAGCTAAAGCCCTGGACAAACAGTTTGTTTGTTTCTGATGGACAAAGTCTTTTAGACTCCATTTTATGAACAAGGCTTCACGCTCAAGATTTCACTCAAGGAATTCATTTACAATCTCACACAAGCCCAGGCTCATGTCTTTTGTTCTCAGCCCCTTGCCTTTCAGCGCCCACATCTGACCTGAAACTCATTTGGGCAGTGGTATCATCTCCTGATTACTGCTGTGTCTTAAACTTCTTTCTTCGTTTTTGCCCCAGGGGATTTTCCTTTCTTTTTTTGAGCTCAGCTACTATAGTAGATGCTGTCAGCCCCTGTCTTTGCAGTACTAGGTCTACCTGCTGAAGGCTACCTATAACCCTCACCTCTGGCTTTTGGCCTGAGAGGTTTGTGTTGGTTGTGGAGCACATCATCCTGCGGGCAAACTAGAAATGCTGAAGAATATACCCTCTCACCTTCCCAGTGCATTTCCCAGACAATGACTGATGGGGATTTGGTAGAGGAATACCTTAGTTTCTTCACCTCTCAGCTGCAATAACTGAGGCATGTTCTATTTAGTTCCAGTTACTGACAGTGGTAACTTGTTAGATAACACATTGTTTAAGGGCTTTCATTTTCTAGGTCTCCATTTCCACTTCCAGTGCATCCTGGAATCACTGCCTGAACAAACTATTGACATTCAAATCTTTGTCTTGGGACTGCCTCTAGAGCATAGGCAGTATCAACTACAGCAAATCATATGAATAATCTGTGACCCAGAAATTCCTCTCCTGAGTACATTTACAATGTAAATACATACAAATGTATGCTAAATAACATATAAAAAATATCTATAGGAGTATATTCATAATGCTCCTAGCTAGAAACAACTCAAATGTCCATCAAACATAAAATGATAACTAGATGGTGGTATAGTAACACAATGGAATACTACACCTCAAAATGGATGAATAAACTGAACATAACAACATAATAACATAAACATAAACAACAACATAATGCGGATGAATCTTGCAATCATGTTGAGCAAAAGAAGTCAGACTCAAAAGTACACATTTGGATTCCTTGTATCTCAGTGATGCTGTATGGTTATTGGGGCAATAAAATGCAACCCAGAGGATAAACTACTTAATAAGTGAAAAATGAAAGACCTTATAATAGGGAAAAATAAGAAAGAGCTAATTTGGGTTTTCTTCTGCTTAAACATGACCTGAATTGTTAAGTGATCATGTTTGTGAATATATTTATTGTTTTACAATACTAGCCTTAAAAATCCTTGATATTCACTTGTTTACTGATGTGCTTTATAATGTTAATATATTCGTGGCCTTTTTTCTCAGTATCTGATTAATTACAAGCATACAATGACATCCATGATATGTATGTGACTCTCATTTTAATTGATGCAATTAAAAAAGTATGGCACAGATTTTTCAAGTTTAACAAGCAGAAATTAATAAACTGATGGTTCACAGTTTAAGTCATCAACATATCAAAAAGCAACCAGGGCAATTGCAGGTAACTTTTGGTTGAAATAATTGGTTTGCTGCTCCAAATTGAACCCTTTGGGGTCAACAATTTCTTCAGTAACCATATTAGCATATTTTAATACCTGTTGAATTTAGAGACCCACTGATATGCTTAGTAAATGGAATTGCTGTTTATAGTTATTAGCATATTCAATCTTCATCCTAGCTACAAGACACTGAAAGCATTATTAAAATCCCTTTGCAGTAACAGAATCTCTGTGAATGTCTAAGCTCATTTTATTATGGAGCAAGCTGGAAAATATACTCCCTTCTTTTGAAGAGAACATTTTTCCTTTCAGCATGGGCTCTTAGGTGGGCTACTTGAGAGGTAGCTCATTGTGGGCTTTGGAATCACATTGCATGGGTTTGAATTCTGGGTCAATTACTCAGTAGTTGAGTAACCTTGGGGTAGTTAGTTAAGCTCTCTATGCCTCAGTTTCCTTGTCTGTAAAATCAGTATAATACCAGTACAAGTTATAGTGAGGAAGCAAGTTATTGGCTCAAGGCAACACAAATACCAAGTTGAAAGAGCAGAATTTGAATCTAGAGCTTCTGCTCCACAGCTCCTTTCCATTCCCTGACTTGCTTTTCTGCTAGATGACACCTTATTCTCAGAATATCCTTTATCATATATCTATAGACTGCCTTCATTTGTTTTTTCTAGATCTCTAGACTCAAATCTGCCAAAGAGTCTTCTAGCCTATCTCAGCCATATTTGTGAGTAGAATAAATACTTAAATGGCCCAACAGTTGCAACGCCAATAAACTCCGCTCTAGTGAAAATTCTAGTATATCTTGATATGGCCACATAGATAGTGTTTACTAGAGAGGGCACCTAGCTTAGTCAGACCTCAAGAACTGGATCCTCTCCTTAATGTCAGATCAAGTCTAGCTTTGTACTCCTGGGGGTGCAGGAGAAAGACAAGTCTTCCTTTATTTCCTGGGGCAGTGTCTTAGGACTTTAACAAATATAAATAAATACAATGCTCTTTGAACTGTGCCTGGCACTAATTAGGCACTTTCATTTATTCAACTAATAATTTATTAAGCACCTACTATGTACCAGGGACTGTCTAGGCATTTGAATACATCAGTAAATAAAACAAAGATTTCTGCCCTAATGGAGTTTATTTATCTTCTAGTTAGGGAGACAAACAATAAACATAATATAAAGTGGTCAGGGTGGGCCTGAGAAGTGGTGGCTTCTGGCAGTGGTGGCAGATGTTGACTGAATTTCTCATCCTAGAAGAATTTCTATATTGGTATGAGTAGGCCAGTTGCCAGGATCAGGCAGCAGCCCTACGCCTGGCAATAATTCATGGAGGAAGATCCTCTAGACACCTCCACACTTCACCAAGACACTCCCCTAAGTTACATGGGGGGAAGGATGGTAAGTCCACTTAAATGGTAAAGAAGAGATATGACGTAAGGGGAAAAAAAGAAAGTTCCTTGTTTCTCCTTTCCTGTGTATTCTAAATCCCTTCCGTATCTTTCCAAAATGTATTTCTAGCATAACTAGGGTATACATGTATGTATGTCACCTGGTATGTGTTTATGTGCCTGTGTATCTGTGTAAGTTTGAAGCAGTGCCCACTGTTGGAGGTACGATGTATAGAGTCAGTTATAAATGAAATATATTAGCAATGGTTTCAGCAAATTACAGGAATAAGTTAGCCAATGAGTTTGCAGCAGTCTCCAGAGGGCATAGAAAAATTTAATTGCCTCTCCTTGCCTGTGCCTGGCTTTTGGAGAATGATATCAGCTGCTTTTTGAATAAGAAGCATGCCTCACTTCATGATTCTCCAGGTAACTGGCCAGTTTCCACTGCTGAATTGATTTTGTTCCAAGTTTTCTATGCATGTTAAATAGTTTGTGGTGACTAATTGTCTCCCAAGGTCTTTAAGGCTCACAACCAAGATAGATTCTTCAATGCAAGTCAATGTGACACTATTCCCTATCTTGCTATGGCTCGTGACTACATTATCCTTTTGTGTCTTAGGAGCCACATGTCTGGTAACTGTTGTCTTCCTCTTTAGCCCTCCCTGCCTGCATCTGCCCTCCTTCAGGAGGTTTTAGAAAGATTGCCACACGCACGTGAATGGAAGCACCAAAACACTTCTTTTGTCTGAGCCATTTGCGAATAATTTAACAACCTACAAATTATTTAAAACCAATTTAGCCAGAGTTCTCAGAATCTCCAATCGTACATTAGTACTTGCTGCTATGTCAATCTTTGGACCTGTTTTTCCACTCCTCTGGGCACTTCATTGATGTTTTTCTGTTATCATCTACATCAAATTCATGTTTACCCAACCTAAACTGTGTGGACATTATCTTTCTTTCCTCTGGTTTTCATGATTCAACCAGCAGAATTCCACTGAAGACACCTTTCCTTTATTGCAGTTCTTTCACCTTTTACTTGACTGCTCCCTTTTCCCCACAATAATTATTGAGCATCTACTATGTGCCAGGTGTTCTTCCTTCCATACCTCAGGCAACTCTTCAGGCATCATTAATCTTTTGATATCATTGAGGAAACTGAAGCATAAAGGAAGCAAGTTATTGGCTCAAGGCAACACAAATACCAAGTTGAAAGAGCAGAATTTAAATCTAGAGCCTCTGCTCCACAGCTCCTTTCCATTCCCTGACTTGCTTTTCTGCTAGATGACACCTTATTCTCAGAATATCCTTTATCATGTATCCATAGACTGCCTTCATTTGTTTTTTTTCTAGATTTCTAGACTCAAATCTACCAAAAAGTCTTCTAGCCATATTTGTGAGTAGAATAAATACTTAAACAGCCCCACAGTTGCAACATTAATAAACTCCGCTCTAGTGAAAATTCTAGTATATCTTGATATGGCCACATAGATAGTGTTTACTAGAGAGGGCACCTAGCTTAGTCAGACCTCAAGAACTGGATCCTCTCCTTTATGTCAGGTCAAGACTAGCTTTGTACTCCCTGGGGTGCAGGAAGGAGAAAGACAAGTCTTCCTTTATTTCTGAAGGCAGTGTCTTAGGACTTTAATTGTGCTGAAGGACAAGAGTAAAAGGATGAAGGGGCATTTATACCAGTGGGAGGTTTTGACACTAATATCCTTAGATGAAGGAAACCCAGAGAGCCAGAAATCTAATTTTCTGTATTCTACAGGTAGACCAAGTTCAACTTTTTTTTTTTTTGAGATGGAGTCTTCCTCTGTCGCCCAGACTAGAGTGCAGTGGTGCGATCTCAGCTCACTGCAGCCTCTGCCTCCCAGGTTCAAGCAATTTTCCTGCCTCAGCCTCCCAAGTAGCTGGGACTACAGGCGCACACCACCATGCCCAGTTAATTTTTGTATTTTTAATAGAGATGGGATTTCACCATGTTGGCCAGGATAGTCTTGATCTCCTGACCTCGTGATCCATCCACCTTGGCCTCCCAAAGTGCTGGGATTACAGGTGTGAGCCACCGTTCCTGGCCTGACAACACACAATTTTTATTTTAAAAGTTTTAGTGGGAGCAGGTCTCTTTGTGTGGTATATGTATGTAGGGGTGTGTGTATGTATATGTATGTGTGTGAGAGAGAGAATGAATTAATGAATGTGTGTCTGTAGTAGAGGTTCTGTTTCCCAGAGAGTGTAGTTTGTGCAAGTCTAGTAAAAATTGGCCAGATCTGCAGTACCTGTCTTAATTTGCTCAGGCTGCTATGACAAAAATGCCAAAGACTGATTGGCTTAAACAACAGGAAATGATTTCTCACAGTTCTGGAGGCTGGGAAGTCTAAAATCAGGGGTCCAGAATGGTCAAGTTCTGGTGAATGTCCTCTTTCTGGATTACAGATGGCCATCTTCTCATTGTATGCTCATGAGGTGGAAAGAGAAAGAGAGCAAGCAGGTTCTCTAGCGTCTCTTATTACGACAGCACTAGTCCCATCATAAGGGCTCCACCTTTATGACCTAACTACCTCCCAAATGCTCTGTCTCTAAATATCATTACTCTGGGTATTAGGGTTTCAACATATCAACTTGGGGGAACACAAACATTCAGTCCACTGTCTCTCTACACATGCTCTTTCCATATTCTGTTGACGCAGAGGATTGAAACCTTCATTTTCAAAGCCCCTTTTCTTCCTTTATACTCTGGCTGACTGCCTCCTACTTGAGTGACCCACCACTCTTTCTCTCCTAGCTCCATTTTCTTCCCGGGTTCAAGGAATTCTCCTACCTCAGCCTCGCAAGTAGCTGGGACTACAGGTGCAAGCCCACCATGCCCAGCTAATTTTTGTATTTTTAGTAGAGATGGGATTTCACCATGTTGGCCAGGATAGTCTTGATCTCCTGACCAAGAAATCATGTACAAATCCTCCCTATCTTGAAAATGTCTTTATAGATTGAGTTTTAGTCCTAACTGTGCATACAGGCCTTCAGGAAAGTCCCTACCCCCCTGAAGAAGGAACTTGTGCTTAACAGTTTCTAGATTCTTTTGTTGCTGATTGGCTGAAAGTTAGGTAAGCTAGAGCTTCAGTAAGGGGCTTTTGCTCTTCTCCTCTAGATCAGATCTCAACAGGAAGCCAGCCCGCCTGTCTCAGTGGCCTTATCAATAAAGACATTTGTGACTTTTCTTGTATTTTTTGCTTTTTAAACACTCTTGTATATTTTTCTCTCTATAGTTCAGAAAATTATGGAATGATGAAACCTCAGAGTAGAAGCTATCTAGAGAGTAACCACTTGTACAGCCCATATCCATCTTTTAGTTTTCTTTCCATCACACTTTATTCTTTGTTACCTGACTCCCCAGTCTCAACTTCATTTTTTGTAGCTTCCTTCTTCACATTTTCAGTTTGAGCATTAGATTGCAGTAGGGATATATTTATGTTTCCTGTTTTGACTCTTTCTTAATGCCTAGAGAACACCCCAAGGCTGGCCCACAAGGAGGTGCCCATCCCTGGGGAGTGGCTACCTGTGAGTGGTCAGCCTGCTCACTCAGCTACCTGTTGTGGATAAAAGCCCCATCAGTGTCAGCTGCTGTGCTCAGAGCCCTGCCAATGTTAATCCAAAATGAAACCATCCTTGATCACTGCAACTATGTTTCCTTATGCAAAACAGCATGGGCTCAGGCCAGCCCAAAGGAGCCCTTCCACCCAAATGCAAAGGAAAAGGGTTTTGGTGACAACCATGTGAGTCAATAATTTTATGTTGCCTTGTAATCCTGAGGCTACTGGCATACAATTGTTTGGGTTTTTAAAAGTCCTGATTCATGGTTCCTTATTTTGACTGCTGACAACTGCTGAACTCCTTGCTCTACAAATGCCTTGAGTTTACTTCCACCTACGTTCAACTTTTTGCTTTCATTTATTTGTTTCCCTTTTTCCCTATGAAACCAATAGGCCAAATCTCCTCTCATGTTGTCCTTAGGCCTAGTTTCCAAAGAAGCAAAATTCTTTCCAAAACCCTAAAGTTCGTACTACACACTACACACACACACACACTACACACACACACACACACACACACACACACAAAGAGAGAGCAAGAAAGCAAGAGAGAAAGAGCAAGAGAGCATGCACACTAGACAGTGAAAGAGCACAATTCCAAAATTATACCTTTCTTCAAAGGCAAAATTACCTTTGTGTCCACTTGCTCCTGGAGACCCTACCATCTGCCTACATCTTTTTTCTGCACCCCACTCATCCTGATTCTCTTGGTGCTTTATTATTAGAGATGTACTTAAAGCCCTTCCAGAGGGACTCCAGATTCTTTTCAGGGTCTTTCAAAGCCTAGATTCTAGGAGTCTACAGTAGTTTCCCTTTCTGGCCTCCTCAAGTGACCAGCACCCCAGTGACACTAACCAGATTTCCTGTCCTTCAGGGGCATTTATCAGAATCCCTGTCAGTTTCATTCAGATGCTGAGCAGGAAGTAACATTGTAAAGAATAGCTGTTAACCAGTTCTCTCTGACCCCCATTGGCCTTAACTGACCCTAGAACACAGTCCATAGAGATGCATTGTGCAGAACTAGCATGTACATTTGTCATTCTCTCAGGGGAGACTTTTCTTTGAGCCAGGAAACAATCATCTTTATCACCTTTTTAAATGTACACGGTGGCTTTCCCATACACACATTCCTGTGTAGCATGTGTATTATTTTCATTTGTTGTCATTTTAACCACAGTCAGAACTCTAACAATATACAGTTGTAGAGCACTCTGCATCCAGGAGTCTCACTGCATTTTATAAACAGTAACTAATTGAGAGGAACTGCTGTGTACTTATTTAATAATACAGTTGTATCCTCTGTTTTAACAAAATGTTCAGTTCTTAACTGTTTCTTGTCAATGTAATTTCCTTCACATAATACAAATTAATGAGGAGAGAAAAAAGCAAATTTGTTTTTCATTAGTTACTAATTTAAGGATTTCCAAGCTAATTAATCAGAGTCTTTCCAGCCCATCCTTCCCACAACCCCTGCTTCTATACACTCAACGGATCAAACATTTTTCTTGCTAAGAATTTCATTTGCAGTTAAATTATTTGTTTTGATTCCTTAACCTATACTGATTTTATTCTGGCTTACATAGCTGCATTTTTTATGATTCTCTTTTTATTCGTTCCCTCTCTCACATGCACGTGATACCAGGACATACACAACCTTTCTTGCCCATTTCTCTAGCAACTCCTCTTTTTCATCTACTCTCTCAAAATTATGCTTGCCTTTTTTTTTTCTTTCTACCCTGGAATTTACCTCAATGTCCTCAAGGGAGATATCTTTCAATTTGGAGTTATTTCCAAATACACACACAGACAGAGATGATAGCTTTCTGCTGCTAGGAAGATTATTAACAGCTCATACAACTTTATCACATGATTTTTTTGTGTTCTGACAGTTGCTTGTAAAATTGATATTTTGCCTCAAGTTCTGCAACAGAGTTTCTATCATCATCACGTATATTCTCCCATATTGGGCTCAAAGGCAAAACCCAATTATTAATTGTGAAATAAAAGACTTTTCAGCAGAGACAGATCCCTCTCTTTGCACAGGAACTTCCCAGCAGGACCATCTTCATGGACCTGCAATCTGTGCAGTCTCACAGGGCCTGTGCTTAGAAGGGCCCCAAACTTGATGTAATGCTCTGTTGTTGTGATCTTGAAATCCTTAATAATTTTTTTAAACAGGAATCCCTGCATTTTCATTTTGCACGAGGCCTCACAAGTCATGTAGTCAGTCCTGCTTCTTTGGTGGTGTTTGCTACTTCCTTCCAAACTAAATACAGTACTGTAGGTCCTGGAACCCCACGTAGTCAAAGGGGTTGGACTAGCTCCTTGGTGTGTATTATCAAGGTGGAGAATGCAATAGGCTTCTCTCATCAGCAGAAACTTTCCACCACCCTGTTTATCTTCACTGAATCTGCTTTGAGTCTCTTAGGTCATCTGGTGACCTCCACTTCAACATACTTTTCTCTCCAATCTTAGACCTCTGTTTTTCTTCTTTCAGCATTCCTCATCTGAATTTTGACCATCCCTCTTCCATTTCAAGTAATTTATCCTCAGGTGCCTGGGGGGTGGCACAACCCAATAATCTAATGGTAGAGACACTAAAACTAATATCTAAGAACGTTTGGCCCTGAAAACTGACCTCAAATGTTCAACACAGCCTGTAAAGGAATCTTCTGACAGTGACTAAAATGATGCCTAGAAGAAACAACCACCAAGAGGTGAGCTGAGGGAGAAATAAAGCAGCGCTTTAAAAGAAAGGGATTCAATGATAGAGAATCGACAGAGATAAAAATGGACTGGGCATGGTGGTTAACACCTGTAATTCAAGCACTTTGGGAAACCAAGGCAGGTGGATCACTTTAGCTCGGGAGTTCGAGACCAGCCTGGGCAATGTGGCAAAACCCTGCCTCTAAAAAAAAAAAAAAGAAAATGAGCAGTGCTGGGGGTGTATGCCTGTAGTTCTAGCTACTCAGGAGGCTGAGGTGGGAAGACAGCTTGAGCCCTGGAGGTCAAGGTTGAAGTGAGATAAGATTGTGTCACTGTACTCCAGTCTGGGCAATAGGGCAAGACCTTGTCTCATAAAAAGAAAATAACTAGGTCTAAGAAAAAGGCACAAATTCATTGCTTATGAAGATATATGCAAATAAGTATGCAAAATGAAGTGGAAGGAAAGAGGAAAGGTCTCCCAATGAGTATAAAACTGATTGAATGTCAGCTGTCACCTCTGCTACTTAAGGGTCCATTTTAAAGAAAAGCTGAGGCTATAATGGAAAACAAATGTGACAAGAACAGATCCACATCTTTCTCTTTTAAACATACACATACATGTACAACAGCAATGACGATATTATTTAGCTGGCTTATTCTGTTGGTCAAGGGTCTTTATTGCTTTTCTTAGGTGCTATTATATGTTAATGTATCTAGTACTTGATGTGTATTTTCAGAATACTAGATACATTCATGACCTTTCTTTTTAGCACCTCTGTGTTCCATGTTGATGATGACATTCAATGTGGATGCAGTAAGATTTGAAGAGTAACAGCTTGGAGCAGACTGCTTGGCTTCAAATGCCCATTTTGTTGTTTCCAGCTCTGTAACCTTGGATGCATGTCTGAACTTCTCTATGCCCCAGTTGCTCTATCCATAGAAAGGTTGTTGTGAGGATTAAATGCGTTAATATGCTCAAAACACTAGCGTGCCTGGCACATCCTAAATACTCAATAAATGTCAGCTATTATGTTGTTGTTGACTTCCCTGCCTGCCTTGTGAGAAAGCAGAGCTGGTGTAGTGTGGGGTGAGGCACTGCTTCCTGGGGCTGGAGTCACATTTTCTGCTCAAGGCAAGGGCTGTGATTTTCCCAGGGTTTTGCAGCATCCTCACCTCCCATGGCAGGAGCAAGGCTTGACTAGAACATACAGCTCAGGGCCCCCTTCCCAACATATCTCACCTTCAAGGCAAAGGTGATCTATTCCATGCTTATTTTCTGAAGAGATTTGTCAGAAAGAATGTTTCTCACCATTTACATCCAGAGAAGACTAGAGAAATATAACTACAGTGTGCATAATGTTATTTCCAGGTGTTGATAAAGCTGGTGCAGTGGTAAATGAGATAGTTAGATGAGGATGATATACCTAATGTGTAAGTAAAAACAAAACATATTACACTTGGGAAAAAGCTCTCTGGGAAGTCAGTAAGATCAAATGGTGGAAATTCTAAAGTAACTGACGAGACTACAGCACCTAAAGAAAGATAGTCATCTTTCTCTCCACGTCTCTGCAGCCCCTACAAAGCAATCAAATCAAACCAATCATACAATAAAATATTTAGAACATATTGTATTTTAGTTTAACTTGCTAACACAATGATAGACCTTGGCATTTTCCATTGCTTATAGTTTCTTTGTGAGAGGAATTCACCCCATTAGGTGACAGCTGTCGCTGTCCTTGGTACTAAAAACATTCACTCTCTCTTCTTTTTTTCAAATGGAAACTAGGAACATTTGTGACTTGCTTTCATAGTGTCTAAAGCACTTGGGTTTTTAATTGATTATTTTTTAGAACAGCCAAGCTTGCCATTGGAGAATTCATTGAATTTTCAAACAAAGCCCAATGCCACAGAAACCCTGCAGAGTCACAGAAAAAAAGCAATATTATATCACAATGAAAGTATTTGGTTTCAGGAGCAGCCATGCTGACATTCATCAACATCCTTCACTGCCCCGAGTAGATGCACTGAAGTGGACTTCTGCTGGATGAGATTGTCATGGTCTGTGACCTTCCGCTTCTCTCCCCACACGTTTCAGATTCTCAGACTGCACTTACTGACAAAAGTCAGAGAGCCCCCAAAGAAGCCAAATTAGGAGAAGGATAGGACAGGCCTGGATAGAAGCCAAAAGAAAAGAAAAACAACCTTTATGTCCCAAACTGGTGTCTTTAACAGCTTCCATCTAACGGGGCTATGTGAGAACATCAGGAAGATGATGACAGCACGGTAGAATCCTCTAAGCCACGTCTGCGCCCTGAACACTGCATTGTCAACAGTTGAATTGCCAATTGCTTAATCTAAGCTTTTTGAGTGCTTTTTACTGGTCAAAAAATAACAGCAGGTTAAAAGAATGGTTTCCAATCCTTACATTTACTCACATCACAGCTGGGTGACCCTTTCGTTCTTTTGGGTGCAGCAGCCCATGAGGATAAAGGGACAGTAGAGATATAACAGGCTAGTGGTATATTTAACCCAACACACTGTGACACTAATGGGACACATCACAGACATGGTAATATTAAACTATTTGCATTAACTCTGCCTTGTTGCTGGCAATCATGCTGTGACAAGTGTCATATTCAATAAGAAGGTAACCTTAAACATTCCATTTTGACACAAACATCTTTTACTACTAACAAAAAATCCCATAAAAAAAGTGCTTCTACATAAATTTCTCTTGCATACACTGACCTCAGGTAAGGAGAGGGCAAAGGATGCCTAATTAGCAAGATGTTTTGAAGCTAATACTCAGGAGTGCTTACGCTTCTGATTTTTGCTTGTAAATATTTTCATTTTTCCCTGATTGTGATGAAATCTGAAGATAGTCAGAATTTTGACTGGCTTTAGTGTTTGTGTTTTTGTTTGTTTTTTTAGCACAGGATGTGGGAGTAGAATTTCCCTATATCTAGTGTGAAGATAAAACCTTTGGTGTAGAAATTGTATATATGTTCACAATATCCATTCTGTCAGTATTTCATTGGTGTTAAAGGATTTAAAGGGTTTGCTCTCCCTTCATATAAGGAAGACTGAGGATGGGGCCCATTGGGGTCCAGCTAACAGAATGCTTCTTATTCTCACTTGAGGGTTTCAAGGTCTTGAAAAATTTCTGGAACCTGTGCCCAAATGGATTATAGTCAGAATTAAGGAAAACAGTTGGAGACAACTCATTAAATTTTTTAAAAAGCCTAAATTTTAAAAAAGCCAATATGCAAAACCAAACATTTCAAGAACCAAAGGGATTCAATAAGAGAAAAGATTTCAAGCAGTAGAAAAAATGTGAGTAGTGAATTCTCTTATTTGGGATTCTGATTCTCACTCTTGCTCTGTTCGGATGCCCATGGACCCTGGACTGGTTATGTTGAGGGGCCCGTTCCATATGGACAACATGACTTCTTTCCATACATGGCCTTTGTTATTTTTACTTGCACCCAGACATCTCAGAGCATGCTGCATTTGGACATGGTTTTACCCCATGGAAAACTTAGAGTATAAAAATACAGATCAATAAAGAAAAGATGCTCAATTTCTACGATGGGCATAGAGTTCTTTAGTAGATATTTAATCTTTTGCCTATTGCTATGGTCTGAATGTCTCCTCCACTGGTTTTACCCTATTCAATGACTTGACAGCCTCAGTGAAAACAAATCTGAAAGCACTAAGAAGTGGCTTTTTTCCTCTCCCACATCAGAGCAATCAGGATCTCTAGGGGAAAATAAGCCTGCAGAAGATGAGTTCACAAATTAAAAAATTACAAACTGCACAAGGAAATGAATCACCATGAAGGAGAATCAAGACATAAAAACAAGTGAAAATCAGCTACCCAAATCTGAACATAATAAATTTGAGACTATGTAAATTTTGAAAAAACTAAATAGAACCTCTAGAAATAAAAACAATAGAGATGAACATTTAAAATGCTAAAAGGGATAAGTTTTAGTGTGATAAGAGGTTACAGATCAGAAAGGGGCATGTTTTTATTTTATATAATAATTAAATATTATGAGAATAAGGGAATCACATGCAGTATTTATTAATGTCCACTAGGAAGATCCGTATTAAGTTCTGAAGATACAAAACTCAGTTAAGACCTACCCAGTCCCTGACTTTGTGGACCAAGGTCTAGAGCAGACCAACAATAGTGCAATAAAAAGCAATAAAATGTGACAGATGAATAGAGCACAGTGAGGATGTAGACAAGGATGTGATCAAGCCTATCTAATGGGGTTGGGCAGAGGGCAGTCAGAAAAAGCTTTATGAGTTTAAGGTTGAAACTGCCTTTGCAAAAATTATAACTGAGAAAATTATAACAGTGAAAGAGATCTGACATAACCAGCTCTATCTTGCTTCTAACCTCCAAGCTGTCTTTGTTCATTCCTTGGCATAGGCCGAACTATCTTTGGGGAGAACTAAGTTTATAGTTACACTTTGAAATAAAGATGATAACAGCCCTTTTCCAAAACAAACCCCCTTCTTGCCTGGGGACTAGACTGCCTTTGCAAGACTAACAAACTAGCCACAAGATTAGAAAGTATGGTTTAGGAGTCATGCAGCCTGAAACCACAAAGTTCTGAACCTCCCCAATTGCTTCTATGGATAATGTCATTATTGTAAAGTCTAAGATTGATGCTCAAGATATTTTCCAGACACTGCACTTCATGGATCAGCTGGTGCCACCCAGATTGATCAACTGGCTCATTTAGTCCTGTGGCCCTCACCCAGGAACTGACTCAGCACAAGAGGACAGCTTCAACTCCCTGTGATTTGATCTCTGACCCAACCTATCAGCACTCCCCTCTTCCTGACCTGCTCCCACCAAATTATCCTTAAAAACTTCAATGCCTAAATTTTCAAGGAGACTGATTTGAGTAATGATGAAACTTCGGTCTCCCGTACAGCGGGCTCTGTGTGAATTAAACTCTTTCTCTATTGCAATTACCCTGTCTCGAGAAATCAGCTCTGTCTAGGCAGTGGGCAAGAAGAACCTGTTAGGCCGTTACAAGATGCTTGAGTCTTGAAAGATGAGTAGATATTTTCTAGACCAAAAATGAGGGAAAAGTCATTAAAAGTAAAAGATGCATGGTAAAGCACCATGGTATGGCTGGGCCACTGGGTGTAAGCGTGAAGGAAAGAGTTGAGAAGTAAACAGCAGCAGATCATGAACAACATATAATAATTTTTACTAGGAAGTATAAAGAAAGCACAGTAATACAGAACTTAAGAACCTGGAGTCAGACTGCCTGGGTTAAATCTTGGATCTGTAACTTACCAGTAATGGGACCTGTCTCAAGTTACTTCATTTCCCTGGATCTGTTTCTTCAATTGTAAAATAGGGAACAATACTACAAAATCTTCAGAAGATTGTTTTGCTATTAAATGAGACTATACCTGTCAAAACTTGCACAATTTCTAGTATGTTTTAAGAACTTAACGATTATTATCTCTTGTTATTATAACTGCTATTCTTATTAAGAAAAAGATGATTTTGAGAGAGATGGAAGCAGACAGCAAAGTAATAAATATCACAGCATTTATTCATTTAACAAATAAATATTTGAGACACCATAGAAGGAGCTGGGGCTACCGTAGTGAACAAGATAGACTCAATTCCTGACCTCAAGAAACTTACATTCCAAAGAAGACAAATATTAAACGACTAATTATCATCTTAATTATAATTGTGAAAGATGTTACTTAAAATGGTAGAGAAATACATTATCTTGATCAGCAGCACCTAGGAATTTTGTTATAAACGTTATAATTCTCAATTCCTATGCCAGAGCTACTGAACTGAAAACTCTGGGTTTGTGGATTCGCAATCTGTGTTTTAACAAATATTCAAGATGATTCTAATGCAAGTGAACATTTAAGAAGCACTGTGTGAAGCTTTTACTGTTCAGTTTAATGGAAAGAGCGCTTCATTGTAGTTGAAAATACCCTAACAGCACCTGGAATGGAACTACTGAGAATTACTTAGCTCTAGGTATTCTTATTGTGCCTTCAGATTTTCATGGGTTTTTCTGAGGACTAATTTAAGTTTAAAAAGACCTTGTTTCTTAAACTGAATCTTGATAAAATCTTAAGAAAGAAAGCAATAGCCAATTATATGTTTGGTTTCCCCTATTCATTACCCCCTGGGGAAATTGAATATAGGCCTGCTGTCTCTAGCAGGGGGTTCCACAGTCACCCAGCTGCTAGCTAAGGCTTCCTAACCAGGAGTGGAAGTGAGAGTCAGCCATACACTCAGGCTAACATTACCAAGAATATAGTTTCATGGATTGTAGCTAAGTGATAGATCACAGAGTATCTTTTAAAGAAAGTAGGTCCAGTTAACGGCAGGGCTTTTATTTTGACAGGACATACAATCTGGGACAATGTTGTTACTGGAAAGGGGTCTCAATCCAGATTCCAAGAGAAGGTTCTTGGATCTCGCACAAGAAAGAATTCGGGGCGAGTCCACACAGTAAAATAAAAGCAAGTTTGTTAGAGAAGTAAAGAAACAAGAGACTGGCTAGTCCACAGTCAGAGCAGTGGCATTGGCTGCTCAACCGAGTATATTTACGGTTATTTCTTGATTATATGTTAAACAAGGGGTGGTGTATTCAAGAATTTTCCAGAAAAGAAACAGGGATTTCCTGGAACTGAGGGTTCCTCCTCTTTTTAGAGGATGTAGGGTAAGTTCAGGATGTTGCCATGGCATTTGCAAAGTGTCATGGTGCTGGTGGGAGTCTCTTTTAGTATGTAAATGTATTATAGTTATGGTGTAATGAACAATGAGAACAGCCAGAAGTCACTTTCATGGCCATCTTGTATTTTGTGGGTTTTAGCAAGTTTTGTTTATCTTGTTTTATCAGCAGAGTCATTGTGAGCGGTTTCTTGTGCTGACTTCCTATCCCATTCTATGACTAAGAATGCCTGATTTTCCTGAAAATACACCCCAGCAGGTCTCAGCCTCACTTTACCCAGCTCCAGTTCAAGATGGAGTTCTGGTTCAAACGCCTCTGACAATACTACCGGTGGCTTTTCTCTTTGAGTCTCCTTCACAGTAATACTCAACTTTTATATTAAATGTATCTTGAAAAATCTTTCATGAAAATCCATTCCAAAGGATGCCAAATGATTCACCTGCCCAGGGCTGCCACAGGTCCAGTTCAGGCCAGAGCAAATTACAGCTCTGTATCACAGCTTGTTGAGAGATAGCCTGTTGCTGTGTTCTTCACTCTCCAAGACTGCCCATCTTAAATGAGAGGAAAGCTGCTGACCTCGCTGAAGTTTAAAAACTTTTACAGGTAAAGGCAGCAGCTTTGAGGATGAAGCTAGTCTAGAGGTAACTTTCATTCCCAAAGCTTTTTTGTAAGGAGGAAGTTGTTGTTTGGAAGAAGCTTTCCTACAGACATCTTTTTATTCACGGTTCTTAGATAACCAGATCAACCCACACACTGCCTGCAGAATAGTATTAATAATGCTTTTAACTAGACATAATCACTATCTATGAAGAAAAAGGAGGAATGCATTTGGATGCAAAGAATACATCTCTTGGCTGGGCATGCTGGCTCATGCCTGTAATCCCAGCACTTTGGGAGGCCGAGGTGGGCGGATCACTTGAGGTCAGGAGTTGGAGAGCAGCCTGGCCAACATGGTGAAACCCCATCTCTACTAAAAATACTAAAATTAGCCGGGTGTGGTGGCATGTGCATGTAGTCCCAGCTACTTGGGAGGCTGAACCCAGGAAGTGGAGGTTGCTGTGAGCCGAAATCATGCCATTGAGCTCCAGCCTGGGCGTCGCAGGAAGTCTCCATCTCAAAAACGAAAAACAAACATAAAAAAAGAATACATCTCTTTCTCTTAATGGCAGGGTTAACAGAAGCAGCATTTGGTGACACAGCATTGTACTGGGAGAAGGGTGAAAGAAAAGGGAAGATTGATTCCTTTAATAAGGGTATAGTGCCCTTTTATACTTCTTTATGTGTATAGTGGAAGAAAATGCTTGATATCAAATATAAGAAGGCCCCTCTTAGTGTTCTTCACTGGTCCCTGCAGGCATTTTGATTTGTGGGAGGAAGTGGAGGGGTGGGTTGGATTCCAGATTATTTTAAAGCCCAGGGGTGGGCTGAGTGTTTGGTAGCATTTGAATGTGGTCTTAAAGTAGATTCCCAATTGGAGGCATCCACCTTTAGTTAAAGAACAAGGAACTGATTGACAAATGAAAACCTTTTGTATGTGTGGCCAAAATATTGGAACCAGTATGAGATGCCAAATGTTATAATGCAAATTAAGAAGCACTCCTGGAGTCTTTTTTAGAACCAAACCACAATGAAAGTGCTCCTGATGAAACTTTGCCATGATGGGGAAAAATTCAGTTGGTCCAGTCCCCCAACCTTTGTATCTACCCAAGGCAGACCATGTATACAGGCAACTTGGGTAGGCATGGGTTGCCACAGAGCCCAGGAATCCCTAATGATACAGGTAGAAGTTATCAAAGTGGAAGGCACCTCCCTCAACATATTTTTTACTCTAGAAAACTGGTGATTTGGAGAAAAGATGTTCATGATAATAAGAAAAGTTGAGAAGGATTAGTTTTTATCCTTCAAATGGTTGACTTACATTGTCATTTGTGTATATTTCTTATGAACTCTCAAAGCTATACTGTAAGATAGGTACAAACAGAGAAAACTGGAGTAGAGAGAAGCTCAGTAACTTGCTCAAGGTCACGAAGTGATGAAACTGTTTTTGTTTTGTTTTGGTTTTGAGATGGAGTCTCACTCTGTCACCAGGCTGGAGTACAGTGGCGCGATCTCAGCTCACGGCAACCTCCACCTCCTGGGTTCAAGTGATTCTCCTGCCTCAGACTCCCGAGTAGCTGAGACTACAGGCACGCACCACCATGCCCAGGTAATTTTTGTATTTTTAGTGGATGAGGTTTCACCATGTTGGCCGGGATGGTCTCAATCTCTTGACCTCGTGATCCGCCCGCCTTGCCCTCCCAAAGTGCTGGGATTAGAGGTGTGAGCCACTGTGCCCAGCGAAACTGGATTTTGAACTCAGGCATTGAGACTCCAGAGCTTATGCTCTTAATTAGCTAAACCCCTGTCAACTTAACTGCCTGTTAGTCTCTTCTCTGTGCATTTATGAACAAAAGAATATAGTCGTTTTTTGTAGTCTAAGCTACCACAGGTGGGAGAGCCTTTGCGCTTAACCTCACTTATTCTGCAAATTCAGATACCATGCAGAGAGACTGAGGAAATTTTCAATGCCTTGATTTAATTTGGATATTTTCCATTGTTATTTCCCTCCCTATTGGTCTCCAGTCACTTTCGAAACCCATCATCACCGCGTTGCTTATAGAGGATATTACAGTGGCTAAAATGTTTTGATTCCCAGATCTGCTATGTATTTGTGCATGACCTTAAAGCTAAGGAATCCTCAGGTGATTCTAGTATCTACATTTGTAAATGACAATATCTAGGCTGTAAAGGCAGGTAACGGCTATTGCCTGATGGATTTTTACAAAGCATTTGTTTGTAAATGACTTTTGGCTTCTTGGGTTAAAGAATTACATCAGTTAAATCAGAAATGAAAGGTTCTGACATGATAACGGTTATTACTAGGAAACATGCCTACAATAACAACCACGGAGATCAGAGAACAAATACACTCAATCGAGTGAAACGAATAAATTATTGGAAAACACTTTTCAAGTAGAAAAAAATGACATGTGTGTGAACAACAACGTTATTACTAATTGTAAAAGAATATAGAACTTCTCCCATTGCAGCCCATCAAAATCACTCTTAATTATTTTTTGTTTGGAAAAATGACTTACTATAATATTTTATTTAGAAACTGAAATTCCTGGCTGGGCTTGGTGGTTCATGCCTGTAATCCCAGCACTTTGAGAGGCTGAGGCGGATGGATTGCTTAAGTCCAGGAGCTCGAGACCAGCCTGGGCAACATGGCAAAACTCTGTCTCTCGTGTGATACGGAAAGAATATTTTCTATGCATGCTGTGACTTTCATTTTTTTTAAAGTTAGAGATGAACTTTAAATTGGGAAGAACTGTCCTGATGAAAGCAGGTAGACACTCTGATTAATAGCACAAGATCAGCTCATATCAATTTAGGAAGCATTTGGAAGAGTGTCAAGCACATGGTGAGTGAAGTCAAAGGGCTTGTTAAAAAATGCATGTAATTGAAGCTATTTTTTCAAAGAATTACACTAAGGTATAAATGACTGATACGTTCAATGTACCATAAGGGTGTTAGCTGACTAATAAAGGATCTTGTTAATCTGAATTAATTTCTAATTGCATAAATCCCAACTTCCCTTCTCCTAGCAACGACCCATTCCCCTCACTGTGTGATCAATGCTTGCAATCTGTGCATTTAAGTCTTGCAAACTAGTCCTATAAGGCATAAAATGCACAGATCTATGCTGTATTACAGTAGAAAGCATCCTGCCATCTATACTTCTCTATCCCAACACTCTTTCAAGTGATGTCATATCTCATAGGATTTGGTAAAAATAATCATTATTGGAGGAAGAAGTGAGAGTTGGCAAGAGCCATAATTGATATTTAAAATTGGGGAATTACACGTATAAATCAATAAATAGATTCTGGTTGATTAATGCCAAATATCACCAAAGAATAGAGTAAAACAATCTGGTCTTTGCACAGTGCTTTAGCCTGTCTAAAAGTCAGGGACAATGTAGCAATAAACAATTTTACCAAAATATCATAACACAATATCTGAGAGTTGAAAATAATTGTACAATCCTATTGACTTGATTAGTCAAATGTGTAAGTTAGCTTTTTCAATCTATGTTGCACTGATTCCCAAAATTGATCTCAAATCAGGACTGAAATAGAGGTATCAGTAACATGGAAAAGTTTCAAGTATATTTCTAAATTCACTAGGAGTCAACTATTGTTTTTTTTATTTTCAGTGCCTTCAATTCTTTGCATATATGTAACCTTTGGGAAAAAATAATATCTATCGCAGTGTTTGACATTACGTATGAATTCTATGCACATAGATTGACTGCTACTGAGTCTCCAGGAGGCTCTGGAGAGAGCAAGGTGGCACTGAATTTGATCATAGAAGACAGAATCATATTTTTAAAAGAATTCTCCCAGCAATTCAGCTATATAGCAAAGGTTTGTCACTTTTCCTCTCAAACCCTTCAGGCTGTCAGTGCTCTTGGAGGAAGGTAAGGAGGAATGCAAACGAACTCCTGGGGTAAAATCCAATAAAAGAGTTGGGCCCTACTGGGGCTCCTGGGAGGACACAGCCCATCTAACATTACTTCTACTGCTATCTCATTGTCCAAATCCTGCCATTAAAACCTTTCATTAATACTGTACCTTACAGAGTTAAGGTGTGATCAAAGAAGTGATCCTGTCTACTCACAATGGCAGCCTATTTTCCCTGGAAAGCAACCAGGAGAAAGATTTAGTGAGGCTTCATACATGGATTAGGGGAGAAGTACAGCCAAGCTCCAACTGAGCTACTAAGTCAGGCCTTCAACTCAGGCCTAGTATCCTTTCTGTTTCAGCACAGTAGCTTCACTGAGTCTCTGCAGCTTTAGGGAGCCATTGCCTAAGGAAGTTGCCGGTGATGATGGCCATTCTGGAGAGCCTTGGGAGAGGATGCAACATATTATAGGAGGCTGGGTTGCTTAGTCTTCTGGGCATGCAATAGACATGGATAAAATCATTGTTGGATGACAGCAAACTTTGCTCAGTGTTCTTTTCCTTGTTTACGATCTTCTTGTTATTTGGGAGCTAATTACATAGTCTGCAGAGTGTCTCTGCTCCCAGGCCTTGTGCTGCCTGCTCTCTGACCATTTGCCTGTCTGTTATTTCTGTCTGTAGACAGAGGTCAGCGAGAGAAGCCATCATACTTTAATCAACCTGCTCTCCCACTTGTTAGTATCAGTGACAAAATCTTTGATGAGGACAGAATGTTTCATACAATCCTTGGCTATCAAGGATTTGGGGATCTAGGGATTATTTATGGATTTCATTACACACTTAATTCCCATCTACTCTTATTGTGAATAGCTGAGGTTTGCCTATATCCCAAACACAATTTCAAATCTGTAGAGGGGCTCCTATGCTCCGCAGTGCTGAGCATGTTCAGGTTGTTATGCATTTCCAAGAATTCTGGGTGGCACAATACAAAAATATGCAAGAAGCGCTTGTGTAGGATTACATGGTAAGATAGGTGAACATGTTTTAACGTGTAGGAACATCTCACTTTGAACGATAGAGCAGTTTCTGAAAAAGTTCTTGTAGAATGGATTTATGAACATTTAGTTACACTTAATCGACCAGAGGAGTTGACAACTCAAGGCTCACGGTGCAATGAGCTCTTTTGCAGGTGCAAAGTATTTATGTGAAGAAATAACTCCCTCCCCATTTATCTTTTTTATGAATTTGAATTTTAATATATCAAGATGTCTTAAAACACCTGTGTAGTGAAATCTGCCAAGATGCTTTTCATTGACTATCTGGTAGATGAAGAGACTCATTCTCCCAGGGAAACATTATAAACAGCCTGGCTGTTTCCACTTTCAAAGCTGAGAAATGCTTACTGTAAATTGAACATAAAGTTTTCAGTGAGCCACACCTAATTAGGTTTCTATGCTTCTTCAACACTTACTCTCCACAGATGAGAGAAAAGCAAGTAGACCAGTTCATATAGTCAAGTTTAGAAACTTTTGCTTTGTTTAATGTTAAATCTATTTGCTACTGTATTTATGTACATTTGGGTAAGAAAAGCCCATGTATTTGTTTTTATTTTATGTTTCTAAATCTGGTATCTTTGCAAATACTTTAATCACTTGCCTACAGAATTTTCATTTAGACCCAAAGAATCAGAATAAGCTCATTTTCATTTATAAATTTCATCTTTTTCTCTGTTTATGCCTCATCTTTTCTCTTCTATTCCTAGACAAAAGCTTGTGTTTTTAGCTCCCATTTTCCAGAGGATTGCTCTGTCTTTGCTGTCATTTGTGCAGACGGCTTCAGAGTTCCAGCACAAACATATAGTGCCATAAAAAATCAGCCAGATTTTTTAAAAAAATGTTTAAAACATAGTAAATCTGCTCTTGCTCACTGTTTGACTTTCTCTTGGCTCACTGCCTGACATCCATTAGGTACACTTGGAATATTCTAGCCCTGGACTCGAAGGAAATAACTTGCTTTTAAGATTGCTTTGTGCTATTTCCAGTCAGGGATGATAGTAACCAGAACAATGGTATTGAGCCTTGCTGCCAAGTTTTTTGGTTTACAGCTCTTCCTCTGCTTTGGTATTCATTCTCACCTTTGCATCTGAGATGAGAAGTCCTATTTTGGTTAATGCCGACTTCGCTCATGCGTGCTTAATCATCCTTAGAAGCAGACCCGGAAGCTCTTTTGGTTGTTTAGGCATATGCTCACTTATAAATAAAAAGGAAAATTCTGATTCTTCTGGTCTAAATGGAAATTCTATAGGCAAGTGATCACGTTAGTAACCTATTCCACAAGACAGGGGAGGAAAAGTTAGACACGGAGAGCCATGGAAGCTTACTCCATTGGTGGACACCACCTTTTAACCATAGTATTGTTTGGTTTTGGTTCCTAAGCACCAAGGGCAGTCTACTAACATGCACACAAAGCCTCAAGAAACTTCATGTTCTACTTCAGACATCTCCTTAGGCCACCTTGTTAAAGAATTTACTTTCGTAATCAGTTCCCGAGAATCAGTGTTTCTTTTTCTATTTCCCTCCACTTGGACATAATGTGATTAGAACAAAGAGTTCTCGTGCTTTAGGACTTATCAGAATCATCACTAAAGAAAATACTACCAACAGTCCTACCTGCATGTATGAACTCTGTTGTTTTCCCTCTACTTACACCTAATGGTAATGGTTATGAGAAATGAGACTCTGGAGGAAGTCAATTCACATGGGGCCCCATCTTCTTGGAGGGCTCTCTGGGAGGGGCAACTGCACCAAGATCTTTGTTGAACCATATTTGCTGCAACAATGACGTGTCCATCACATGTCAATGATGACGTGTCCATTTTGAGCCCAGGGGGATCGAGAGGCCCCCTGGGAGACAGAGGCATTTTGCAGTGAGTGGGGTCTATTCTGGGTCATTCCAAGGAATATTTGGATCTATCTAATTTAGGTAAATAATGATGAAACACATAGGCGTTTTCCCTCTCTTAAGAACTGGAGGATGTTTTCTAAGGCTTTTTTTTCCCAATCAGTGGGAGCATACAAACACTTTAAAGTATTCACACTGGATTACTAGGTAAGACAAATTGCTCATAGCCAGCCAGGTTAGAAAGATTGGGATTTAACATGACAAGCAATCAGAGGCTAAATTGAATGGTTAAAGGGTCTGTGTCCCTTTGTAGAATAATCAGATTGTTAATGAACAACTAGAAAAATTATTATTAGCTTTGTAGGTGCTAGTAATAAAATCTGTCCAAAAATATATGGCAAAGCTCCCTCTCACTGAAAAAGATACAAAATTTACACAAAAAATTGTGTGAAATGTGTATGGTAAAATCTTTGTAAAAGCTGTGAAATGTGCAATTGATTTGGAAAAGGGTTAATGCCAGGATATTTTAAAGCTTTACTCCCCTCCTTACAGTGTAATCCAAAGATGTCTTCAGTTTTTTCCTTCCTTTGTGAACTCAAACTCCTAACTAAAAAGCAGTCTGTGTTACTCAATATGAATGAAATAAGTACACTTGGGTCAGGTGAAGGGTTGGGTTGCTTTGGACAGTTTAAAAAGATTCTCCCTTTAGTCCTTATCTATTTGTTCCCTGAAGGATTTCTGTATCCCTTCAGGCAAACCAAGTAGTAGCAGCAGCAATAATCTTATTTACAAAGGGGGCAGGAGGGCAGAGGGTTGGAAGTCCCAAGGGCTAGCGCTCAATACGGTCCCTGTCATCTTGAGATCAGAGGGTTTGCCCCAGCCCAGGTGAATAATGACCAAGAACACTTTGTGACTGATGACTCTGCTATGCGTAGGGAGTTAATTGATGTCCCTCTGTTCGAAGTGAATAATCCACTTTCTAGCAATGACAGTAATGTCATCAAGTGGGAAAACATGCAGCCAGCTAATGTGGAAACAAGATATAGAGTCCCCACCCCCACCCCAGACGCTCTTCTGGGCAAGGAGGAAATGGTACTTTTACAAATATGTACAATGCTTTGAACTAGCAGAACTAGGAAAAATCTATCTAAAAGCTATCTCTGACCCTTTTGGCTAATATTGTGAATCTGCCCAGACCTCTATAAATTACAGTGCAGGTGCATCAAGAACACCTCGGCATCTATGGCCCTTGGTTATCTGCCACCCACCCCCACCCTCATCCTCATTACTCTCCTCCAGGTACCATGTTCCAGACACATGAGACTATGTGTCATTCACTGGATGTATCACACTCTTACATCTCTCCTCCGTCATCCCCAACTCACCAGAATTTATCTCCTCGTAGCATCCTTTATCCCCATGTTTCCCTTTCTTCTTTTCATAGCCAGCTCCTACTTGGTCTTCAGTGCTCTATTCAGGTATCAATTCTTCTTCCTAAGTCAGGTATTGGTACCCTTTCTAGTTTCCCATAGCTTCCTCCATTTTAGCTGTGATTGTGTTGTGTTGCAATTATCTGTTTAAGTGCTCACCTACTTTCATTAGATCTTAAGTAATTTGATGGTTAAATGTTGCTTGAGTTGAACAGGATATATGCACAGCACAGTTCACTTATTCAGAAATTGGCTTATGGATCTCAACTCAGTAATCTAACAGCTAAGAGTGAATCTAAGCTATACCACTTACTAGTTGTGTGATCTTCAGCAGGCTACTGTCTGTCAAACTGGAATATTAATACCTCACAGAGTGGGTGAGAAGATTAAATGAGATGATTCATCTCATACTAAATGAGATAAATACTAACTATTGTTATCAATGCCAAGTATGAGGTAGGTTCTCAGTAAATACTTGCTAAATTGTGTTTTACAATTTTCACAATTTACGTTTGACTGGCTATCAGAGTATTATTTCCTAGATGACTTATGCTATGTACAAGTTAAAAATAAAAGGCAAGTATTTATTTATTTATTTATTTATATAAATAAGTGAGTTAAAATCAAAACAAGAAAGTGGCCAAAGGGCCATAAAACTAGCTACTGTAGGTGGGATCAGGAATCATTTCAGTGCCTGGCTTGGTGGATAAAATAAATACAACTTCCCTTCAGCCACTCTTTCAGCTGTCCAAGGTGTGTGATGATTCATATGAGGCCAAGTAACAAAGAACACAAATTTAATTTATTTTGACATCTAGAATATATTTGACAAAGTTTTTGAATTGCTGCTGTCTGGAAAGTGAAGGAAAGAAAATAGAAACATGTACCTCATCACACCCATGCTCCCTTGCAATGTGGTAGGATGGAAAGATGTCGAGTTTAGAGACAAAAGACCTGGGTTTGCACTCAAGAGCAACTTACTAACTAGCCATGTGAATTTGGGCAAGATACTTGGCCTCTTTGAGCCTACATATGTAGAAATGTACTGTAAGATGTTAGAATTTTGGACATTATTATTACTAGGCATTCTGGTAGGTAGAGGTGGTGATTTTCATCTTTACATTTGTTAGCATGTGGGAAATTTTCAATAAATACTTGTGGAATATATGGCTTTAACTGAATGACAAGTGAATAAAAGGAAGCACTGCTTAATAAAAGTAATTTGGGCTTTGGAATCAGAAAGTCCTGGGTTCTAACTATAGCTGTCTTATCTATACCTCACTGACTTTTCCTTTTGCTTATAGCATGAAGTCAATAAGAGAGACATCATAGGGATGCTGTGAGGGTTAAAATAATATATGTAAGGTGCTGGCACAATGCCTGACACACAGTAGAACCATAGTAGAAAATATAGTGTCTTTTGTCTTGATCATTAGCTAAAGAACTGTTATAGACATTAACTGAATAATTAAGACAAAATGAAGTATTCCAACATAGATTAATTCTAATACTTTACATGGTTGTAGCCTTTTGCAGGTTTCAAAGCTCTTCAAAACACTTTATACCATCTGATGTTACTGCTATTTTCAGAGCTGGCATTTTTACAGATGAGAAAATCAAATCAGAGGTAGTGGCTTGAGTCTAAACAGCCAGAAAGTGAGCACACACTTCTGCATTTCCACTGTAAGCAAGTCTATATCTACGCATCTGGTAATTCCTCCTCCAGTGTTCCTTCCAACCCAGTGGCTGCCTGGGTCAAAGCTGGGTATCTTTGACATTTGTCATGATTCTCATATTAGCCAAAAAGACTATGTACTCAGTAAGGAACATATAAACATTTTCAAATAGATCGTGCTTACCCAAAGATATATTCTATTATTATGAAAATAAACACATGAAGTGCTGCATTAGTCATCTATTTCTTAGTGTTAAGAGAACAATTATTTGTTTGCTCTACGAATATTTGAGCATGTTCAAAGTAATGAAGGAGGTGCTGCAGTTAATACTTGGGAGTCCTAGTGTCTGATATTTCTCTTAATCTAAGATTGCAACTGTAATATTTTAATCACTCTTCCCATTTGTCAACTTCTTTTGGTCATTCCCTTTTTTTGGATATGTCACAGGAAACTCTGTAGTCTACAAGCCCAGGTATTTGTTATTTACTATTACCCAGAAACTTTTGAAATGGTTAAGACAGTACTTAATGACCAGCATTTCTGAGATGTTCAGAGACCCACCCATTCCACGTTTCATCTCCCAAGCTAACCAGATATATACCCTCCAAATTTCTCCTATCAGCATTCCAGGGGCAGGGAGCAAAGAAACGATGATGATGTGTATCGCTCATTTTCTAAAATCTAATATGGCTAAGAACTTTACATGTATTACCTTCAATCCAGGAAAAACTCTTACAGAATATTCCAGAGATGAGTATAGAAATTTTCCAGTTGCAACCATCCCTGAAGCAAACTGGAGTTTCTGCATGTCTTAATTGATTTTGTTTCTACATTATTCCAAATGTATATTTCAATATAGATAGTAACACATATTGATTGTGGATTTGTTTTTCAGTTTTAAGGTACTCTATGAAGATGCTGAAATAAGTATCTTTCTCTCATCAAGTCCCAGTATGAAATTTAAGAGCTATCATTGCTTTTTGTTAGGAAGCATTCAGCTTATGCACCTAGCCAGTGTTTACTAAGTAAAGAGGCAGAACGATCAATTTTTGACTATAGTTATTAAAAAACAAAGATGATCTACTCTCAATATTTCAATATAATCTATTTTCAAATATTTAATTACTTGAAAATTTCTAAGTCTTTCAAAATTGACTGCAAACATACTTTATTTCAGACAGTAATAATGTTTAAACTTCATTGTAATGCTTTCTTCATTATAAAATTTAAAGGTAGTTTCTCTTATTGTTCAAATAGAAATTATGAGTTTTTACAAACTGTGCTGAAAAGCACTTATCTCTTTTCAAAATATACAATGCTTATAAATTCTTTCAGTTTATGTTGTACTATGTTAAGTCTCAATTTAATTTGTACATTATGAATAGTATGTTTGTTTTAATTTGCTGCAAAGTCAGTTAAAATCTTTAATGAAAGAATGCTTTTTAAATGTATGATTGCCTTTTCTGCTTCTTTGTGTAAAAAATAGCTTTTTATGTGTTTTTCCTATGTTAAAAATAAATAGATTATCCAATATGTCCCCACTTTTCAAGTAAAGTCATAAGTGCTTTTTGAAAAACAAATTAGTTTGGCAGTCTTTTAGAAATTAAATTCCTAGTGTTTTACCATCAGACTATGAAATAAGGCAGAGTTCAAAGGCATTTTATGTTCTTCATGGCAATCTAGAATTTTTATTTGATTCCAGGTAACTTTGGACAATAGACATGATGAGATGTTTTATCTTTGAATAAGTAACAGTTTAATTACATCATTGAAATAAAATATACTGTGGGCTTAATACATTGTAAATATTACAGAAGTACTACTTTGCTATAGTAATTTAATGACTGAAGCTACATTTAATAACAATCTTACCAGTACTTGTATACAAAGTATTATACAGATTACTAACGAAGACACTGCAGCGGTTGCAACGATATTACCAGCTCAACAAACATCTAACAATACAATATTCTTCTAAGAGGAAAAGTAATAATGTTAGATTTACAGACAATAAAGAGTCATGTTTTCCACTTGAAAGATTGGAAATAAGAATCCAGATAATCTGGTATCTTGATTCGTATTATTACAAGAAAAGGTTTCCTTTCTTGGGAACTCTGATCCCCAGTAGGCCTAGTACAGTCAATTTACATGAAGATAGCTTTTAAGATGCCACAGCAATGTAAGGAAACTCTCCCACCTGAAAATTACTGATTTGTAGGCCACTGCTTAAACACCTGACTTTTTAGAAACCTATTTACATACATTCAGCCCAAATCAGTAGTTAGAATGTTTTTTTCTATATTACAATAGGCATTGTTAACATTTCATCAGGCCAGTGCAAGACAATTAATTGTTAACAGCCATTGCCCAGCATTTAAGAGATTTTAAAATATCATACAAATATACAGTTAGAGTATGAGAAATCTAATTGTGTGCATGATATTGGTGGTCTTTTTTATGGACATGAAATGGCAGAAATCTATCAACATTACAGTAACTAGAGCGCTACTCATTCAGGGCCTAATTCTCATCTAGTGGTTGGGCTGATTTCCTGCAGAGTGGGTTTAGGCAGCAAAAGGTCCTTGGCATTTCATACCAGACAGACCGAACTCAAAAGTGCCAAAGAGGCTTGGGAATCATCTCAAGTGTAGGGCAGATGTCTACAGCATCTCCCAGATCCATATTCTTTCACATATATTTCATAAGAAATGAAATGATACATCAGAGGTTCTTCTTGGAGGCAGCCCTACTTGTCCAAATGAAACATTCTAGGACTGACTCATCATGACTCTGAAAAAAAATGAGCAGGTTGGGAATTTGGCCCTTTCTGAAGACATGTGTGATAAGAAAATTCATGGTCAGGGCAAATACGTCATCCTCAGAGGAAAGTAAGATATCTCTGATGTCAGACCTTATAAAATTTACTTAAATTTAAATCATATTTAAATTAATGGATCTAATTATGGGGCTGATAAATGAGTGATACTAACGAATGGTAATTCTAATGAGTATATTCATTGGGCACAACGTTTTTGTCACTTGGGTTAAGAAATAATATGAAAAATGTCAAAGTGAATTCAACTAGTTTTAAATGTTTTTAAATGAAGGTTGCATAACACATACGTTATGAGATTTCACAGATATTTCTTAGAATGTCAATAAGCACCAAATTTAGTGCTGTCAGCCCCATTGTCCCTTAATTGATTATATATGATTTAGATCTTGAAAGCACAACACACTATAAAATCTACATTGCATATGCACAAATGCAGTTTCAAAAATGAATCCTGAAATTTTTCTACCGTAACAAGAATTTCATCTCTACTAGCTCTTCATAGCTATGAAAAGAGCATTGGTACTGCCTGGTGAGCTCTGAAACATGTGGATTAGTATTCCGGATGATGCAGAACAAAAGACTGGCAATTCTTAAATAGAAACTAGACCCTGGTGTGTTTTCTTGTAAATAATCTCTCCTTCTAAAGAGATCTTATTAATCCTCTAGCACACCGAGCCCTCATCTGCACATCACAGAGAGGTAAAATAAGGGAACCAGCAGGCAGATTGAAGGTGTGCAGACAGACAATGCAAAGTAAGTCACAGGCCACATTCTGCCTTAGAGAGTGAACTGCAAGAAGGGGAACTACCCCATCAGGCTGCTTGGGTATCTTGAGAGCTGGAAATCACCAGATAGAGGCCAGCTCTCTACTTCACACTATGTAGACCTTGGGGCCTTGCAGGAGTCATACTTTATCTGTATAAGAAGAGATTATAAATAAAAGTTATCAGGGTTGAGTAGATTCTTCAGCAATATCATTCCTTACTGGAAAAAGGCCCAACAATGAGCACCCATTACATCATTAAGGAGTATGAGACTGGGGTATAAGAAAGAAGCTGTGTTTATCTTCATGCTTTAGTATATCTTGCTGACCATGAGCAGAGGAGAGGTCTGTTCCTTAGCCCAAACCTACCAAGACAAAGCTGGGTGCTCGGCTGTCACCAAAGGCATGTGGGCAAAGCACAGAAGCAGCATATGTAGACCTCAGTTCCAAGTGTGTTGGCTCTTCACTGCTGCTTTGTGTCTCATCCACTGTCTGACTCAGCCTTTTTAGCCACATGGGCTGCGTGTGACAGTCCCACTTTAACATGATGTATATGGTGCACACTATCTACACACACCATTGAAAAATGTTACCTTTTTTTTTTTTTGGAGAACTATCTTCCTTTTAGTGACTAACACCTTGCTCAATATTAGGTGCTCAGAAACCAAAGTATTCTCCTTTCCTGATAATAACACTATAAATACAGGCTTTACTTGGATGCCTGTCATTATTTCTTGTTAAACACTGGTCTTATTTAATACGTAAAGGTCAATTTAGTAATACTTGATCCAATCTTTTAAGAAGGGATGGGGTGAATTTTTTGAATGGTTATAGTGAGTATTTTTATCAGCAAGTTACAGGAAGAACTCAATTTTAGAACTGAATTAATGCGCAAGGTGCAGCAAGTGGTAACAGTTTATACTGGGTCACAGTTTTCTCACTTCATAACATTGCTGTAACAGTTACGGGAGAGAAACACACACACACATTTATATTCACACTCACACACAGTATAATTTTACTGATCCAGACAATACTTCTTTTCAATTAAAAAAAAATGACTGTTGTTTGGCCACCCAGGCATGAAATCTACTTAAACCTGGAATATAGGAACACAATACTATTCAAGTAAACAGCAACTGCACAGTGATAACAATATACATTAAGATTGACACATGCTGTCTTAAGAGTTCCAGTAATAGCTAAAGACTAAAGAAAGTCAGAGATGTCGCTCAAAAAAGTCAATATGCTTTCTCTCTTCCATTCTGATTATAATCCATTAGAACAGCTATAGTCCAGAAGATAATAAGTATATTCCTATGAAAATGCAGGACTAATAAATTTTTAAGTATGAATGAATTCTGCTCAACACTTTGAAGTCTTCAAATTCTTCTCGTTGAGGTAACAGAAAAATAAATATGGTTATTTCAGTGTCAAAATTAAATAGAGATATTTGAAGAAATATTAAGGTTTATTTCTAAAGTTGTATCATGGGGAATAATGTAGAAAAAAAAGTGCTCTCATTGGCATATATCCACTGCTTGTCCATTGTTCTCATAAAAGTCTACCTTTCAGTTTTCCTGAACTAAACAAATATTAATAACACGTAATAAACACTGATACACATCTCACAGGACATAATACATTTTACAAAATATCTCTAGTACTATAACGGTTGTAAAAATGGACATCTCTGATACTACGGACAGTCACATTTCACATTATAATGAAAGTTGTGGTTACAAAGGCATTACTCATTTGATGGCATTTTTCGATGGTACTTAGACTTCCAATTGCGTAGCCAAAGGTTTCCCTCCTATTTCATTGAGACTTTGAAGGATCATTCAGTCATTTAAGCAACAGGCTTTCGTCACTGTAAACCCCTGGAGAATGGGGTTTGACTATCTAAACTATGGAAACATTAGCAAACTGATAAGTGATCATGGTGACAATCACCTTTTCACTGAGCATGGTAAAATTAAAAAAGTATAACCGAGGAGACAACAGACTCTTCTAGATTTTGAGCTTAAAAAAAAATTCTTTTCCTGTGCTGCCAGAGAGGCATCAGGCTCACAGAGCCTCGGCAGACGTGTCTGTGGACACAGACATGGTTACCTTGGCAATCTTGACCGTGCTCTTGATGCAGCTCTCTGCAGCCCTGTGAACACTGGCTGCGTTGTTTGCGTGTTTGTGCAGGCAGTCCGAGTCCCCCATGCTGTTATCCAGAGGCTGTGCAGTGCCTTCACAAGAGGGAAACATGCTCCGGAAAGCGTGTCGCAGGTCCTTACTCCTCAGAGCATAGATGATGGGGTTCACGGTGGAGTTCAGCAGGCAGAGCATACTGCAGAATGCAAACACCGTCTTAATGAGCTTGTTCATCTTCCCAAAGACATCATACACCATGATCGCAAGCAGAGGGCCCCAGCAGATGATCAACACCACCAGGATCAGGACCAGGGTTTTGGCTAACCTAATGTCCATGCGGGCTTGGTCCGGCCGGGTCACCTGTACCTTGCCGTCCTCGGATGTGTGGATGATGATGCTCTTCTGGGTGCCACGCTGAATCATGCGGACTGCGTGGCTGTGAGCCTTCCAGAGGATATACATGTATGCATACACGATGAACAGAAGCAGCACGCTGGTGACCCCGATCCAGAACATCAGGTAGGTTTCATCAATGTGAGGGAAAATGTCTGAGCAAACGGACTGCAGTTTCTCACAGTTCCAGCCCAGAAGAGGCAGCACGGCAATCACAATGGCTATGGTCCACATCAGGCAAAATGCCACCACGGCCTTGGGCCTGGTGACGATCCTCTTATATGCCAGGGGCCTGTGAATGGATATGTACCTGTCGATGGCCGTGAGGAACAGGCTGCCCACGGAGGCAGTGAAGGAGGCTGTGACCCCGCCCAGTTTGAACAGAAACACGTTGCGGCTATCTTTGCGGTGGAACACGTGGAAGTCAATGAAGCTGTAGACAAAAATGACGCTGCCCAGGAGGTCTGCCACCGCCAGGCTGCCGATGAAGTGATAAGAGGGCCTGCAGCGGAGGCTGCGGGAGTGGAGGATGACGCACAGCACCAGGAGGTTCTCCAGGACCGTGAAGGTGCCCAGCGTGAGGGACAGGACCGCGATGGCCAGCTGCTGGCTGGGGTTCAGGACCATGAAGCACTCTATGTCCATGAAGTTCTCCCCACACTGGATGTTCTCCTCATTCTCCTTGAAGGACGACAGAGACTTGTTGTAAAATTCTGTCATGTTCACCTGGTCTGCTGGGACTAGCTGGGGGTTGTCTCCTGCAGTCATCTTCTCTTGGAAGGGACTTCCCCTAAAGGAAGTTAAAGGGAATTTCTGTGGGAAGTATCCTAATTTGGATGCCATGTCACCTTTGGTGTCTTCGTACTGAATGTCATTTGAGCCCACGTAAAGGAGGTCTGTGGTGATGGTGCGAAAGGTGGTATCTGCAAGGCCATCTAGGATCGACTTCATAACCTCAGTCTTTTATTAGGCTGAACTCAAAATGACTGAGAAAGTGACCCACAGAGGGCAATCCTAAGAGGAGGGAAAACAAATAAGCTGAATGGTGAGAAACAGGGAGAATAAAAACAAAGAGACACTGTAAACATGGCAAATGTCGTGTCATGGCAACTCATTCCTGTCTCTGAACAGTAGGAGGTCAAGTCCTCATCAGATTCAGCCAACAAAATGAGTCAGTCACTCAGAGAAAAGCTCCCCAAAGTTCGGGCATGGAGTGGCACGTACCAGACACATATGATCTTTCCATTATTTAAACCCTCTGTATTGAAGTCAGTGTGTAAGTCCAGGAAGGACCTCCAGGGCCAAGAAGGCTGAGCTAAATGAAATGTTTCTTGGGGTACATGTCCATTTCATAGGCGCGTTAGGAAGTGCTTACCACCTGGCTTCTCCTATCACACACACATGTTATCCGGGTGCTGGTGGGGGCCAGGGAGAGCACTGATGTGTCACATGATCCCTGCTCTGATGTTTCATATGACTTACCTTGTCAGACAAATGAGACTAAATGTAAAAGACAACCAAAGAATAAGACAGTGTAGAATCAGGTGAGTTGCATGGCCTGTGTGTCACATGTAAGTGGGGAGGAGGGAGCTAGCGAGAACTGAGGAAGCTTGAAGCCCTGTGGGGAGAGCTGCTCCTCAAGACAAGTTTCTTCACCCAGAGGAGGGGAGGTCTGGACTCGCCATGACTGACATGAACTTCTAGGATGTCCACATCAACCAAGAAAAATGCCACAAAGACCAAACTTGCACTGAGGCTTACAGGGAGACAGATTTTTAACAGTGGGAGGAGGATGATGGAGGAGGCCTCCTGACAGCACCCCTCATGAGCAGGCTGGTGACACAAGAGTGCCTGACGACAGGAGAGAGGCCGGAGAGTGTCCAAGTATTTCCATGTGAACAGTTAAGAGGAAGGGGCCAAACTTTAAGGGCTTTTCAGTTCTAAGCTCAGCAATTTGGTTTTGTTCCAAAATAAACAGAGAACTGAATTTACTATTTGTAAATGTTTGTTTTAAATGTGGGCTATTTATTTCTTTAGTTTATTTAAAAAATTAGAAGTATAGAGTGATATCTATAACAATTAATCATTAAAACAGTATATTATTTGTTAATTGGCATTTGTTGTTCCTAAAACATACCACACTGCATGGGGCGGTGGCGGGGAGAGATAGTCATTATTTTGGAACAAATTTTTAAAATGTTGAACTAACAATAAATGAATTATTAATTCAGAGACCCTACAGATCTCAATTAATAATTCATTTATGCATGTATTAACAAATTATGGTGTATCCACTATGCACCTGTATTATGTCTACCTACTGGACTAGACACTAGTGTTGACAGCATCAAGAAAGAGTCCCTGCCCTTGGCTGGGCATGGTGGCTCCTGCCTGTAATCCCAGCACTTTGGGAGGCCAAAGCAGGTGGATCACGAGGTCAAGAAATTGAGACCGTCCTGGCCAACATGGTGAAACCCCGTCTCTACTAAAAATATTTTTTTAAAAAATTAGCTGGGCTTGGTTGTGTGTGCCTGTAGTCCCAGCTACTCAGGTGGCTGAGGCAGGAGCATCGCTTAAACCCAGGAGGGGGCGGTTGCAGTGTGCCGCGACTGCGACACTGTATTCCAGCCTGGTGACAGCGTGAGACTCTGTCACAAAAAAAAAAAAAAAAAAAGGATTACTCCAAGTTTCTGGCTTATGTTGCTAGATGCAACTGGACTATTTACACAGATAATAAAAAAAATGGAAGAGAATTTGTGGGGAGATCAGATCCTATTTTATACATTAAATCTGAGATGCTAGTGAGACATGCAAATAAAAACACTGAGTTTGGAATTAAATACAGGAGTCTGGGAGCAGTTTGGGCTGAAGGTAGAAAATTGGAAGTTATCAGCTTATAGTTGGTATTGAAAGATACAGAAATAAAGCCCAAGGACTGAGGAATCTGGTATTTAGAGGTCTGCAAAGGAAAAACAACCAGCAAAGAGCAGTAAATGTTAGTTCTCTTCCTCCTTAAGCCCCTCAAGGAAAGGACAGGAACCATTACTTCTGGATGCTACATCAACTTTTTTGATATTAATATTCTAATTTTATAATTAAGAATTACCTCAAACTGAAATGATTTATGCATTGACCCCTTAAATACTATGTTTTTCAACCCTGTGAATCCTAGTATGTCTTGCGATCGTGGTTATTATACCATACATATAATTGACTATACAAGCTTACAGTGTCTGGATGAACCTCATTCTTATGACTGCTTGAAAAGAACAAGATGAAGCTAATGTTTTTAAATGATAAGTTCATTTGTTTTATTTCTAGTAAGAAAAAATGATGAAATTACTTAATAATTTTCTTCCATGTTCAGAAGATTGATTTGTTTTGCTAGTTCTCTTGTTTAAAAATGTGCTTTATGTTATGTGTGAAGTTCTCCATAGATAATTTCATTTTCAGTTCAGTGCAGTAAGCATTCACTGAGCACCTACTCTAGGCCAAGTATTTGGCTAGGTGCCAGTGGGAAATGAATCGAATGACAGGCCCAGAACATTTTTTAAACCAGTTTTCCTGGTTCTGTATAGCATAGTGTAGTGGAATTCTGACGTCTTAAATTTGGATGGATATTTTGAAGATGATAGCTCTCAATACTTTTTTAGTAACCATGGTATTCAGAGATTATGAAACAGTCCTATAAAACAACAGTGTCGCGTGCTGGGTGTTTAACTTTGGGCAAATCACTTAACTTCACTGGGCCTCAGTTTCCTCATCTGTGTAACTGGATGGCACATCTACCATATAGTTATTGTGAGATTTAAATAAAATGTACTTGCAGAAATTTCTTCCAAAGAACTGCATAACAAAAGGTGACATGTTTAATAGCTACTTCCTACTCTGAAACACTGAGCAGAGAAGTTTTTCGTATATTCAGCAATGACAGCTAGACCACAAGTAAACCTTCTCAACAGAATAGTCTTACTACCTGAGCGAGACCTCCAGCATGTATCAATGTGATGTCAGGCATCCAGGAACATCCAGGAACTACTAAGCCATACAGTGCAGTCACAAAGTAAGGAACAGAATAGAACATATATGCCAGCATCTATATTGAACAGAGAAATAACATCATCAGCAAATGAGCAGTTAACTTGGCCTGACTGAAAAATACAAAAAAAAAAAATTTTTTTTGTATTGATTACTTTATCTTTTCTTTTTAAATCTATTTTTTATTGTGCTTTAGGTTCTGGGGTACATGTGCAGATCATGCAGTATTGTTGCATAGGTACATACATGGCAATGTAGTTTGCTGCCTTCATCACCCCGTCACCTATATCTGGCATTTCTCCCCATGTTATCCCTCCCCAACCTCTCTACCCACCGCTGTCCCTCCCCTGTTCCCCACCAACAGACCCCAGTGTGTGATGCTCCCCTCCCAGTGTCCATGTGTTCTCATTGTTCAACACCCGCCTATGAGTGAGAACATGTGGTGTTTGATTTTCTGTTCTTGTGTCAGTTTGCTGAGAATGATGGTTTCCAGATTCATCCATGTCCCTGCAAAGGACACGAACTCATTGTTTTTTATG